>WOGR01000544.1:0-24553 GCA_015342045.1 Leptinotarsa lineolata | reverse complement strand
TCAATAGTATCCTGACAAATGGATTGGCAGAAGAGGCGCTCTGGAATGGCCAGCGAGATCTCCGGATTTAACGCCATTGGATTTCTTTTTCTGGGGTTATTTGAAGACAATGGTATACAAAACTCCCCTGCAGGACATTCAAGATCTAATACACAGGATTACTGACACATGCAGACAAATTAATAACGAAACATTTTCAAAAGTCCGACAGGAATTCGAGAATAGATTGTACTTTTGCTTAGCTACCAATGGTGAACATTTTGAACACCTAATAAAGTAAGGTACATTTATTTTATTGCAATAGCTATTATTTAATTGTTCATTATAATTACTTTTCTTTTTGCCCTATTTTACGAGAGGAGTGAGGATTTTTAAGATATTTGAAATGATGTTTTACAAGATAGGGGGTGCCATTCAAAATTATTAGGTGGGGGTAGCTAGGGGTAAGAGGGTTATAACTAAAATACCACTGGCACCGGTTTTGAACTTCTCCTTCGATATCTAAATTGACGTGTTTTTTGCCTACGGCAAATTCTCCCTGCTTAACGAAGTACTAGGGGTGGAAAGTTTCGAATTGAAGGCACTGTATATGAATACATAATCACACTTGTGATTTTTTTTTATCCGTCATGGTGTTCAAGTTCTTATTAACTTCGTCCAATAAACAATGTATGGTACTATTTTTTCAATACTGTTTCAATTTAATATGTAAATAACCCAAATAATATTTTCATTTTGAAGATATTAGATTTTTTCAGTAATTTTTTTGAAAAATCATGTTAATGGAAATCAAAATGTCTAAGTTAGATAAGCAATTGTTTTGAAAGTATCTATAGGAGACAGACAAGTTCTCAACTAGTTGAAATGGAAGCCCAAAAACAAATCATTTTTGATCCAATACCAGATATCTCCGTTTCATCCCTCATATGTTTCATGCTAGGCTGAACCACGAATGTATTGTGTATTCAACTATGTTTAACTAACAAGTTTGAGGAAGTGAAGTAGATGGCATTTCCCTTTACGAAGACGACATCAATCGGATTGACAGAAGATTCAATCCACGAATATCGAAGAGAAACGAGGCTCTCAAGGGTAATGCATTGCAAAGCCAAGCTTTGATATCGATTGCAGTGCAAGATTCGTCCTCCGTCTTTCACTGCAGCTTTCAGTGTGATGCAACTAGTTGAAATCAGAGCCCTAAAATGAAGCATTCGTGATCCTTCACCAGATATATACCATTTGACAGATCCGTCACTCAATGCCATTTGGAGCTCGGCTTCTCCACCCATTTGATCTTGAGGATTTTAATTGAATTCTTTATATTTCATTTGAATTTCGCTTGAGATCAATCGCCAACAACTATTTATCAGATTTCTTTTCAACTGATCAGATTGAAAAGACTGATAAGATTGAAGTCGTTATCGTTACTTGATTCATATAGTGTTACATCGTCAGCGAACATAAAACATAAAAAAGGTTTTAGATTATACAACAGAGTAGTTTCCAAGACCGACTCTTGAGGAACTTCGTAATTAACTATCTGCAAATCAGGTTTGTTTTCAATACAGTAAACCGCTTGTCGGTAGTGTTCAAGTTTTTGCAAGAGAATCTCATGTGCTAAAATCATAGTAATAACCCGACCTGACTCAAAACTCTCAACGATGTCTTCAATCAACACCCTTTAGATTCAGTCTGAACAGAAGAAAGTACTGTTTCCACACCAGAATAAAGCAGTGTCTCTCGACGTGCATTTCGCTGAGCAAGTTACTTATCATCAGGTTATGATAAAGTCATTATCATCTCGCGTCGAGAGGCAGTATTTTATTCTAATGTGGGAAAAGTATATACTTTCAATACATCATACATCATTCTATATATCAAATTCCCATACTGTTTTCGATTCAAATGTTCGTATTTGTCCATGTAAGAAATTTGTGTGACTTTCACAATTTCACTTATTTTTTTATTGTTGATGTTAGTGATATTAGCCATTGATTCACTGGAAGGTCTTCATCTCCAGTCTTGTAAACAACTATATGTCCGGGTGGGTTCCGGTTGAAAAACATAAATTGATCAGATCTCGCATTTAGGTAACACTTCATTGTAAGATTGTCATCAAACAGTCTATACAACACGTATTTCACTATGAAATAGTATATTTTATATATACCGGGTGACAACGAAAACATTCTACACGGCTCCATTCAATTGTTTAAGAGGAAATAAATTCGAAATGATTGATGATTGAAACATCCGAATATTCATACAGGGTTAACCGTAAGTGAGCCCACGTCAATAATTTTAAATAGAATCCTGTATATTTTTTGGGCATTTGATCGGGTATAAAATTATATTTTCAACGATATAATTCGTTGTCATTTTTGTTCAAATACTTCTTTCAATTTATTTTCAATTTCATTTATTCCGAAAATCTCAATAGAAAATGATATTTATTGAACTCTGACATCGAAGCGTACTTTTTTATCCCAAAAAAAGATCCTATGATGTTCATTTTTTGCTGCCAGTGAAAAAGTGAAAGTGTCAAAGCTGCTCTATTATTATGAGTAAATAAATACCTACACAATTTTCCACTTGCACAGAAAAATAAGCAGCATAGTATCTTCGACATATATTGTAGTGAAAGAGTTGAAATTTGATCAAACATATCAGTTCCTATTAATATTTTCGAGATAAAAAAATTAAAATATGTCAAAAAAATTAGGAAAAAATACGTGCATTAGCGAAAATTTTCAATTTTTGAATTTCTATACGAAAACTGAACAAACGTTTGTTTCTTTTTACATCAAGTTGTTTGACAATATTTCCATAGATGACGGCATAGTACCGCCACAATGGAGAAAATGGCTTCTACGCCTCAATGTCAAAAAATATACAGGGTTCTGTTGAAAATTCTTGTTTTGGGTTCAGTATGCTGATATAAACGAGTCGAAGAAATATGTATGACAATATCCGTATAAGAAAGTATGTGAAAAATAGCAAAATCGAAGAATGTAAACTTTCATGACCGGAGACAACTGCATGAAAGGGTTCTCTGGCAGTGGTTTGCAGATAGACGAAATCTCTATCGCAGCAGTTTATGTTTCGCCTATTGCTGCGGTAGACATTTTCAAAGGCGATCTAGTAACGGTCGCAATACCCGAGTTGGTGTTTATCATTGAATGCTAATAAAGCTAGATCAGATATCAAAAACTCAATTCGGCTAATTGAAGTGATTAAATTGGTAAGGGTCTCTGAAAAAAATCCAGTAGTGAAACAGTCCTTTGCCAGTTGAATTTTTATGGATATAGAAAACAAAATCCATAATAACTAGGTAATTTTACTTTCTAATACCTACTGGTATCTTAGTCTGTTTCATTGGTACAGGTAGTCAGTTGGGTGTCGAATTCATCAATTTTATTCATCCATCAATTAAATTCATCGCTGAAATGGAGGTGAATAACTCAATACTTTTTGAAGACGCAACCCACAATGAAATTATTGACAAAAATTTCCACAATCATCCACGAACCACAAATCTTATAGGAACAATGTCATTAATAACTCCTAGACACATCCATATCACCATAATGGAACAATATTTAATACAGACTATTGAATATTCTAATTTTAGAAAGCCATTCTCAGATAGAGCTGGGGTTTATTGAATACATTGTTGTTGATAACGGTTACAAGGTAGACATTATTAACCTCATTCTAATCAGAAAGCTACGAAAGCAACATATGAATCAGCTCTATCTAACTTAGAGAAATGATAATAAGTGTCATAAGATATTAATCTACTTTGATGAATCCACGAATAATATCTTTCGTTTTCGAAAAGAAAGACTTGGACGTAACTTACAGAACGAATAATGAATTGAGCAAATTTATTAAAGACAATGAAGGCAAAAATTCAGTGTCAGATAGATCAGGAGCATATAAATCAACTTACGGTTTTTGTCCCAACCTCTAAAGTGCAAACCTCAATCTTTGGAATTTTAGAAATTATTAGATTCAACAATTTGAAACCATTTACTCAGTGACCGAATAGAATTGAATAATTTGTTTTCCTATTATGAAAGCGGCAATTAAATGTGGATTTTGAGTAAGATTAGTAGAAGAACCTAGTTGGTTTTTTCAGTAGAACACGGGTTGCGATTTTTTAACCTGTTCAGTGGAAGTCTCACAATGAAGTGTTACTCAAATATTTTATTAATTTATCAAGTATCGACCATTTTCATCACAACAATCCAATAGAGGTGATTGGTTGAGATGTACTGCAGGAAACTGAAATGGAAAAAGACACAAAAGCAGGAAGTGCATGCACGAACAGAGCAACATCTATCAGCGTATAATCACCGGGGCTGCAGCGACAGCGAGCGCCACATCTTACATGCTCGCGCCGGTGCGGTGCCCTCATTGCAACATCACCAAGCATTCACCATCAGACGCAATCGGCTGGTGGCCCTGTGCAAGTGAATGCAATGGCAATGGCCTGATAAATACAATAATTGCAACACAGTTGACATGATCACACCCATCCAATACTCGACATGACTGGCAGACCGCGCACTCACCATTTTATAATCGTCTATTTTGCTGATAGATCGAAGAAAGAAGTTGATGTATACTACGGTCGGCCCGTCCGTCCCTCCTACTGCGTGTGAAAAGAAATTAAAGTTTAATAAAGATTACAGTTGACAGTTGAGCGGCGAGGGCCACGGCCACACCGATCACATCTCGCCATGAACAATATTTTGTAAGAAAAGCAGCGCCTTCCCATGATCCTCTAGGTGGGAGAAAAAAAGACATATTTTTAAAAACTCCAAAATAATTTTTGGATGGGATAAGTACGTACCATTTTTGTTTTTTCTCGATTTTTGACCTATTTATAAAAACGCTTTGTCTTTCAGGAAAAGCAATTTTAGTAGTGAAAATGGATCACCTACATCGAGATTATCCAAGAAACATACATAAGAACTGTGATTTAAAATGAATAATACATCTCCAGCTATTTTCAAAATAGTCCTGAATCATGGAAAAACGGTTGAACATTTTTTGAGTAGTTTCAGTTACTTGAGATGTCAAAAACAAATTGAGGAATGCAACAATGACAAAGACTATGCGATATTTCGTTTGGAAGATGCACGTGTTTGAAGTCTGTCCCTATTTTCCAATTTTGCGAAAAATTTGAGATTTCGATCCACATCCACTATATGTATTTGTGAATTCCAAATTATAAACTGAAGCCAAGAATGATTTCATTAAATAATTTTATTGAGGAATTCGGAAATGACTTCTCATTTGGGCCTGGTGTGAATAGTTACCAAGTTCTAATTACGAAACCATAGGAAAACCACAGAAATTACACGTGTTGATTGCACAGCAAACAATGGTCGAATCCACCAAAACCAACATTTTCATTTCGAAGAAAAAGGTTTTTAGGGTTTCACAATCCCATTTGAATTATCCATAAAGTTCCCGCAGATTGCCAATAATCAAACTTTTCTGTTCGCATATCTCTATCCATATGTCTCCTTTGCTAAACAAAATCTTAGAATATTCATCGCTACAGTAATAATTTTCCACCAGTTCTTTCGTAAAAGTAACCGTTTCTCTTGAATTTGTAACTTTTTCGAAAAAAATTGAAAATGATCCGATTAGAAAATTTCATTATTCGTTTCACGTTCAAACTGGAATCTCAAGTCTTTGGCTGAATCCAGTGTAGATCACCCATTTTCACCATCGACATATGAATACTTCCTGAGAAACAGGACGTTTTCAAGAAAAAGCCGAAATTGACCTAGCTTATTCGAAACAATATTTGTTGACCTTTAAATTTGACTTTTTACTCCCATCTTGGTGGGAAACTCACAAAATACCATAGGTATCCAAAAAAGTCATTGGAAGATGCTGCTTTCTCTAAAAAAATATCGTTCTTCGGCCATTCCGCATGCAGCAATGGCACGTCGCCCGCCACCCACACCCCCCTAGAGAAAGAGCGTCACGCGCAGACCACGGCTCCGACTCTTCTTAAAATCACATCTCTGAATAGATACTATGCTACCATCCAATGCTACACAAACAGAGATGATCCATTCCCTGATCCATACCACTTACCATTGTCACGTCATCTATCTTTGAGATACTTCTCACAAATATGTTGACACTGACAAATGCCGGACCATCTAGCGGTTTAGAAACAAAAACGGCTCAATTAGTGAACATCATCACCGGAGCATTCGATCGATGCTAGCGATCGATGCAATGGCAATGAGGCACCTGCACCCGCACTTGCATCGCTGTGCCCTAGACCCTAGCCAAGTCGGAAATGCATACAGCAATCAAACCCTATACTACAAGCTAGACGGGGTCAGCGATTGGAGATACCCCGCCCTCTAGCGATAAACACAACAGTTCTTTATCTTAACTATTTCTTCAGAGAATATTACGTTATGAAGTTATGAAGAAAGTATGTTTTTGAAGAGATTTTTGCTTAAAAATCACCTTCTTGGGTTTTCTACTTTTATTTTAGAATTTCGAATAAGTATGGTCAATGAATCTTAACACATGCGTCATCAATGTGTGCATCCAAATTGAGACGACAAAGTAATAAAAATGAAACGAAGTGACTACTGGTCCAAACAAATAAACCTTTCAATAAACAATTGCTTACTCGGTAAAAAGTAACCCCATGTTACGGTTTTGGGTCAATTTCTTGAAATTTCTTAGCACTCATTTATTCTGTGAATACATTATATTTCATATTCCGTATTTCAACTCCGATATCTGGCGATTTAAATATTTCATTGTGCGACTGTGCGGAATATTAGACGCTTCCTATGAATCGTGAGATGCCCGCAGATTATTAGTGGTGTAGGAAGTATGGAAGACTTCAAATCATAAACTCTTCAAAATAAACAATAATAAACTATCGAACGATAATGTTACGTCATCAGTTGCCGAACTTGGACAACTCACGTTTGCATGGCTCTCTTAAATATTCCAAGTGCTAAGCTATATTCCAAGTGCCAAGCTATCATCCATCAGCTATTATATATAACTTCATTCACTAACTAGCACAATTTATTATAACATTTTTATTACAAGGAATTTACAGAAACTGTTACCGTGTTGATGAAGCATGTGTGATAATTTTTTGGCATAATTATATGAGGGGAGATCTAGAAAATGGTTACGTATTGTAGAGTATAAATTCGATCTAGCCTCCTTACGCTCAGCGATGACAAAAAACAAAAAAAAAAAACAGATTTCATCTATTATTAGTATTACAAGCTTTTATTCAACTCGACGTTTTAGTATGTTACTAACTGAAATATCACACACACATTTCGTTTCTGCGAAAATTTTCGATAAATTAGGTTGAGTTGTAAAAAAGCGGAAGATGAAATTTGTCCTTCATCGATTCATTCATTCGTTTTTGTATACGTTTCATTTATAAATAACATCCATTTATTGCAAAATGGCGTCCTTTCAAATCCAATATAACGCAGACGTCTTCTAATTGAGGAGCTTTGTTCAAAAATTATAATAATGATGCAGAAATGGATAAGTCGAAATATCCAAACTAGAAGGTATAAAATAAAGTGGTAGTGAAAATAAAACATTTTTGAAAACAAGGATTTTTTCGAGCATCCAAAGATGATATAAAAAAATATGTAAAATAAGTTCTGCTCAGAATAGAGAATTGAAATATCAAAAATAAATTATACCTACTAACTGAATATCACTTTTATTGATTATGATTTAATAATATTGAACTTGATTAACAGTTTTGCTAAAAGGTTGTTATGCTATATCTGGTTGATTTTATTGAACTCACCAAAGTAATGAAGGTAACTGGAACCTCTAGCGTCGAATGAATCCAAAACGAGAATTGTTCCCAAACACCAGAGTTTCAAACCCTTCTCGATGCACGTTTCACCAACCAAGTTGGTGTCTTCAAGAAGATGAAGTATTCAATTCGTTCCGTGAAACGCGCGTCGAGAAGAGTGTTGCAGCTTTGTTTATTTTGGAATGGTGATTGTTTTGGATTTACCAATATATGTATTTGTTCCGTTAGAATTTTGCACGATGAGCTTTCAGAAAAACTATGAAACAAGTACAATATTGAATTTTAGTCAATGATAACGATACTTGGTATGTTTAATTTATTTTGTTCAGAATTAATAATCTATTCTCAGCGGAACTCATTTGTTCCTTTCAATACATCAGCTTGCATTCATTTAATGTTCGTTATATATTTCAAATAATTATATAATTTATCTATCCACATGTTGCATTGAAATTTTTTCAATGTATAATGTTGCTGTTTTTGTAGTAATGTTTTCATAAACATTTTATTGAACTCATGTTTGTCATACATTTAAGTCATTTCTATATGTATCACATACCTTTTTTTATTTCTACCATTCTAGCTGATTTGTATATTATTAGGCTATATCCTATTTAAATAAAGATCTATCTATCTATCCATCTGTTATGTTTCAATTGAAACTTGTTTCCGAATTTATTTTTTACCATTATTCAAAAAAGGAAAGATTTTACATGGTCCGTCTAGATCACAGATCAGGTTGGGCCTCACTCAATTCAAGAGTTTGAATTACGAATCTCCATTTTCATATAAGTTTCATATATAAGTTATGCATTGGACCTAGCCGTTGTAATAATATCAATTCATGAGAATCAATGCATTAATCCATGAATAAAATAATACATTTTCACTTCCAAATTATTGCTTGATTATCCTAGGTGTGGGTTCCCGCATCAATACGACGAATCATGAGAATATGTTTTTGATGTAGCACCATATTGTTGTCGCTTGTTGAAAACCTCTAATACACATTGAAATGAGTACAATTTGATAGTACTTTCATTGGTTCTCCTGGAAATTTATCCCGAAAACTTTTTCATGGGAATATTTGATTGACAACTGGCATATGGTTCTTTTCACCATCTGAAAATGCTGTTCACAAGATTTAAAGAACCTGATACGTGTATAATAAGATTATTACAAATTGAGCAGAAACTGAGGACCCAATGGATAACCCAAGAGAACCAAGACCAAAAAAAGCACGCTAAGTTCTATCAGCTGTCAAGGTTTTGCTCACTGTTTTCTCCGATTACCGTGACGTAGTGCATCAGGAGTTTTTTCCACATGGTCGTTCGGTTGATAAGGAATATCATCTAGAAGTTATGTGCCACTTGCAATAAGCCATACGAAAAAACCTTCGGTTTTGTGAAACATCAATCCATAGCTCTTGCATCACGATAATGCACTTGCTCAGTAGTCATTGTTTGTTCGTAATTTTTTGTCCAAAAACAACACCGTAATCATGTTTCAGCCATCGTATTCCCCAGATTTGCCCCCCTGCGACTTTTTTGTGTTCCCAAGATTGAAGAAACTGATGAAAAAATGGCGTTTTGCGACGATGAAAGAGATAAAAACCGATTCGCTGAGAGAGCGATACAAAAAAAAACATATCAGAACTGCTTTGAGGATCGGAAAAAACGCTGACACAAGTGAATTATATCTAAGATGTACTACTTCGAAAGGAACAAAATAGAAATTGATGAATGAATAAATGACAGACAGTGTACAAGAAAGGAACAAACAAGAGTTCCTGTTGGATATATGAAAGCCTTACCACTAGCCAAGTAGAAATAGCAGATACTTTATAAAAAAATGAAAATAATCATTATTTTTCGTTCAATATCGAGAGCTGTGCAAGTGAATTTTTATGATGTTAATTTTCTCTTAACTTCCCATTTCTCCCTTATTGAGAGTGAACAATATTGTCTTTTCTTGACCAAGATGACCCAATTTTTTTCTTGTTGAGAGACGATTTTTCAAGAGAAAAATCTCCTCTTGTCTCGTTCGAGACGAGTCAACACTAGATTAGCAAATCGCTTCAGTACTAGATCTTTCTCAATCTACAGAGTGAGATCCCAGGTACCTATGAATCGATTCAATCTTTCAATTCGGTATAAAAAATGAAAAACTTACAAAAAGATGACAAATACTCAATAAATATCAGTAAATATATAATGATAGAATCTGCAGGTTAATCAGAGGTATTTCTATCATAATCAAACGAGAAGATTAACGAGATCATTATTACCCATTGTTGAAAATAACTAATTCTGAAATTGTGCAAATACAATACGATCTGATAAATAGTATAACTTCGAATGGAAAGCATTTTGAGGCAAAATACATATCTGTTTCTGACATCTCCCGAATAATTCATTCAGCTCGTAGATTGAATCTGCCAGTATATTATTTTCCTCTGCGAAATATAAACCTCTAGCTGTGTCAGTCTAGAATATAAGGGAAAATATTTCTGGATTTCTATCGAGAACACGAGTTGAACTGGCAAACATAATTGATTATGACAAATACCATACAATACTGGAAAGATGCTTTTATCGAAAATGTTATTAGACAGAAAGAAAAATTCTAGACAAGTGATGTGGAATTTTCAAGAAAGAAAGAATACTCATGTTGAATAATTTAAGGTAGATGATCTTCACAGCATTGTTCGATTGATGACCTATTTATTTTGTACAAATCTATATCGAATATAGACAATATATACAATTTACAAGTAACTGAAAATGGTCTAACAAACCGAAACCTGTCGTAATAAAAATCTCAGTGAAAATTAGACAAATGCTATTTTCTCTATCCTATATTCCAGCATTCTTTTGAAATTATGTCTGTGAATCAGTCAAAAAAAGTAAAATATTTTTACGTCTATGAGTGGGTAATTATTATTTGAATATAGATCATCAGAAGTATGCTAAGTTTAGGGATAATGCATGAAATAAGTTAAGAACTAACTGAATAATCGGTTGATATAGCAGCCATACAGAAAACTGAATGAGGATCGAGAATAGGGATAGATAAAAATAATTGAATCACCATTTACTTACTCACGGGGCCATAGGGGTCGGATTTATGATATTAGGTGAGGCTAGACAAAATAAAATTGATACTACAAATGAGTGAAGAATTTACGTAAGAACAGAAACCGAGTCAAGCAATAATGAATTTTCACATCCTCATAGAAGTAGTAGATGAAGATATAAAGAAAAATTGTTATCAACAACTACAGAACGCAGTAATAGGAAACTCAAGATAAAATCCGATAGTGGTAATGAGTATAGAATTCCTGACAAAACAAGTGGTAATCACTGAAAATTAATCATGATGTTCAATGTCCTATAGATATAGATAAAAGCTAGCTGTGCAATATTATACAGACAACCTTGTCATTTTGACAAAGACCACGTCGAGAAGAGTAGTTTTTTAAAGGACAAAACACAAGCACTACAGGAAAATCCTCAAAGCTCTTTATGAGCGGTGCCTCTGCGAAAGTAGCGATTCACGTCGGATTTGAATTGTTGGAGATTAAATTCATTTGAAAAAACGTTATTCTACACAAACGCACTCCTCTAAATGAATGAGTTCTTGAATAGTGAAGTTCGAGGTGTACTGAGTTTAACCTCAAAACGATCAGCAGCCACAGTCCTTCGCGTATTCCTGATATGTAACGCTCTTGATGGAATCAAATGTGCCAAGTCACTTGAATATCTTCTGTGAAAGTATCTATAAAGGAGAGACAAATCTCCTACCTTTCTTAAGGATGAAATAATGAGTTTGTATGTTTGTTGAATAGCATTTTATCTATGAGTCTGTAAGACTCTTCTGAAGAAATAATTGAAAATAAATTTGTGACATCGAACGGAACGAGTTAGGAATTAGGTGGATAGTAAATATTGGAGATGTTTTTTATCATTTCCTGCGAGTTTTTGATAGTGAATGAAGATGAGAATTGGGGGTAGTTCAATTGTATTCATCAGGAATTTCAGATGCATCGCTATGGAGTATACCATACCGCATAATTCTTGTGCATATCCATATAAAAATTGAAAATTCAGATTCCGAGACAAGAATGTTAAAAAAAATGAAAAAATCAATGTAATATTATTTTCTGAGGCAATATGAAAATATTTAAGAAATAATAAATATTTTTCTGTCGAATATTTAGAATTACTCCGTATTTTAAATGATATGAAAGTATGAAATTCCAATGCGTATTCCTTGTTGGAGATAGTTTTCGAATGAAATGCTCAAAAGTGAATTTTAGTATATAGTTCAATAATGTGGTTATTCCCGAAACAAACTTTCAGTCATTTATCGAGTATATGGTTTATTTATCCACTTTATGATTTTCGTTTATTGGTGTGTGAATGAACATCATTATTCTTATTATTTGAGAATCAAACTGCACACCAAAAAATATCAAAGTTACATATGATCTCGATAATACATATTTACCTACTGGAAAGTTATTACAATGGATCGGCTCTACTTGGGAATATTATTTCAAGAGAACTCATCTGAAGATTAATAATTTGTTTTGCACGTGACGTGATGTGACACTGACGAAGTTGACAAGTGCGGTTGGTAAATGCTTCTTTCTAAAAATATCAAGTAACCAGACACACCATTCTCAACACTCTCGAATTCTTTTTTATTTATAACTTAGAATTTTGAGCGATTCAGAGATTCTTTTTTTGTTATGGTCCTTTTTTTTTCTCACCCATACAGAGTGATTCGCATAGTTATTCTTACCCATGTTAAGGGTTCACCGACTAGCGATGGTAGCTCTTCAGAGGAAGTTTTCTGTATTTCGCAGAGATAATCCTTTGAATGAAAAATTGTTGAGTTCATTGATAGGTAATGTACCTCTTGGTTTGTCAGATACAAACTTTCTATCTCGAAAAAAGTCGAGGAGATTAAGGTCTCCTCCATTTTTATAAAAATGTGGGATTCTTCCAGAAGAAGAAAGAATACAAAGTTTCTGTTTTTGGTAGTCCGACGTTCAATCTGCTTGGTAGTTGACACTACGGTTTAGAATTCGCCTACTTCTCAGAATTTTGTTTTTAGTTCACTTCTCTCTTAAGAGAGGACTGAACTAAATGACACTGTTGTTTGAGAAACTAGGGGAGAGGACTGTTGGATTGTCGGAAAACGCCATTTAACCCGAAAGATCGACCACCAAACAACTAATCGGCTTCGTTGAGAAGCTGTACTTATTTGGTCGAGTTTAAATTGGTGTCAGCTACAATAAAGCTTTGTGAGTTGCAGTAGGGGGTCGAAATAAACTACTACTTATTGTAATGAATTTGTATCCGAGCGATTTACCTCATTTAGATTTAATCCACTCGCATTAAGCCAAGCTTAATTCAGATTTTCCGTTTTCAGTGAAATAATTTGTTCCAAGAAGAGTAATGAATAGTAACACGAAAACCGATACACCAACGTGAGTCATTTCTTGTAAACTATTTAAATATATTTTAGTGAAGGTGGGAAGATCAGATGGTAAATAACAGATGGGTGAGTAAAAACATTCAAGCGATATTTTAGGCTAGCACTAGAATTCCAGTTAGCAAAAATACAGTATGTTTCACAATTTTGTATCAAGAAACTTGATTAGAAGAAAAACTCAAAATGATATTTTTGATTATATCCTTTGGAAGACTTTTTTGTGAAGCAGTCAATATTTCGTGTTGTTTTTCTAGGTTTTTTACCCTTTCGCAATGCGTAAAATGAACAAGTTAATGACAAATTGGACTCTTCAAAATAGTCATAACAGCTGTCTGCTAGTAGGTACTTTGAAATGAGAATCTCACTTTTGATATTATATACGGAATTTATAGAGTTTCTTCTAACCATCAGTTTCGTCATGGAACTCCAAGAATTATCTTATTCATTAGTTGTTAGACTTTTGGTTTTAATAAAGAACTGTTGTGTTTTCACGCTTTCTAATAGATTGTTATCACCAATAGCTGCTACCCCATGCTGGCTCGTATAGCACGTGGAGCACCTCTACACTACCCTATAAAAATTGTGGGGCCTCCACTTACCATCTTGATGTCGCTTATGGTTGCTATGCTGCGCACAAACAGGTTTACCTGGACTATGGCAGGCCCATCTAGAGTGATGATTATTAAGTGTTACATTTACATATATGTACAACAAGCAAACAAGTTACAGTGGCATCTCTGGATAGTGGTATGTCGTCTGGTCTCCCTACACCAAAAGTAATACCGTAACACAAAAGCGGTCACTTACCTGTCCCATTTACTCCAGATGGCCGAATTCTTGCATCGTACCGACCCGGGCCTAGAATTTGGTCCAGTACTTCCTTCTCTTTCTCTCGAAAGTTGATTTTGACATTTGTACAACTAGAACAGAATGTATGAGAACGCATATAATTCTGGTCATTTTACAATAAATATACACTTTCTGCAATTCTTTCCTAACTGTTTTCACACGAACTATTATTTTTTCAGTTTATTCTTGAAATTTGAATATTGTTGAGTATACTGGGCTTCAAAATTGAAAATTATTTATGACAAAAATATTTTGTACCACAACAAACTGGCTTTCATTTGAGATTTGGTCAATCATAACAAGAACTTTCTACTTTGGTATTTTCAGTTCCTTCTTGAAATTTCAGTTACGTTGAGTATTCTGTGCTTGAAAATAAAAATCTCCTTGGTCCAATTTTAGTAAATTTTAGAAATTCATTTATGAAAAATGCTTGAATGGCGTCAAATTCAATTTTTTGGCTGAGATGTGTATCTCTTGAATTGCTTAATTTTTCTACATAAATTATAATTTTTGTTTGAATTTGAAATGGATACTTCTTGCAGTATTATACGTATGTGTCTCATTTTTCAAATCGTATGTTCTGAAATGTTGAAGTTGCCCCCAAAAATTCAATTCACACTTTGAATAGATCCACCTACAAAAAGTTTTAGTAGATGTTATCGCTTTAGTGAATTGTTGCCAATCTCTTCCAACTACAATTTCTAACTTGTACACTATCGATGTTGAGATGAGGCAGAATTTGCCTTTTCCGATGTAAAGACTTTTTGAACATGTTTAATGAATTCACGTGAATCAATATTTATCAGTCAGACTGAAATATTGTTTCCTACGGATATTCGTGTAAGGTGTATGAAAATATTTTCTACAACAAACTCAATACAAGGTGATTAATATTTCAGCAAATGTATTTCCGTGGTTGCACATGATTGCAGCAGACCATAAAATCAACTCTCAAATGAATATCTTTATGCGTCTATGAAAATAGTGAAAATTATTTCTTTGCCTCATCCAACGATAAAAATTATTCAATGTTTGAAATTATTCATATGAAAACTAATAACCCGAGGGTAAATTCCATACACGACATTTTGAAAGGATATGTCTCAATATTCAAAGACAAAAAATGACTATACTAAAGATTCATTTTCTCTACTCATCAGATAGTGATTCTCAAGTAAGGAACTCAAAATTTTCAACAGTCATGGCTGGAAATGTCGCTCGTAACGAGTCTACCAGGGCCACCCAGCCCGGCTAACCAAAGTTCAAACTCATGTAAGGATTTTGTGGATCAGTTAAGGTCTAAAGTGGGTGGGACTGAATTTCCACTTCACTCCATGATTAACAGACCATGATGCACTTTCCTCAACTCTGTAAGGATCTTACGGCAGTCAGTCTGTAACTATCTTCGTCAAGTAGATAAGCGACACGAATGTATGGCTTGGTAGACACATTTCAAAGAGACGCTTTTCCATGGCCTTGAAGAACTAAGGGCACCAACCGGCCTCAGGCAACCTATAGCCATCCAGATTGGAATGTGCAGCTCTGGAATCACCTGTGAATTTTCTGGAATATTCTCTTCTGCAGTCAGAATAACTTACTGAAGAACATCTGTTAATCAGCTATACATGACGTTAGATCCAGCCATGCAAGGCTTTTTCGCCTGTGGTTTAGGTGAATAATCGTTTTGGCGTAAGCGTTTTCTGACCTGCTCATGGGGAGTTTGTTGCCTCAATGCAGATTCTGCTTTGGTGCTCAATAAATTAGAGCAAGACAGATTCATAGGATATCCTGCTCTTGAGGAGGCTAGACATCGCTTCCTGGCTGCACCACCCAACCTAGGTTTTTTTTCAAATCAAGAGCTGGAGATCTGATAAGCTCCTACTATTCAGTTGACATTCATTTCCTTCACTTGGGATCAGATTCTTCAGTAACATTATGGTTGATAAAGGGTCCCACGAGTAATCAAAAAGAGAAAGTCCCTTCGCCAGAGCTCCGCATTATCATGACAAGGCTTCTACTACTAGAGGACGCCTGGTGTTCTGTTAGTTACCCATAGTGGGCCATACATCCTTTTGGTATGGATACACACACCTTCGAATGGTTCTCTTATTTTCACCGGTGACATCTCACCCGGCAGGGGTATTCTAACGATATTTGAAAAGCCCTAAGCCTAGAACAGGGACACCGGAAACAAGTTATAGATACATCAAGTGACCAGCTATCGCAAAAACAACCAATTAACGTTTTTTAATTCAATTCGCTCTACGTGAATACTATAGGTTAACAAGTCATTTCCTTTGGGCACAGTATCAAGGTTATGACCTTACGAAGATGGGTGATGAAAAAATATACTCACTAACTTTTTACTCCAACAGGGGTTCAAAATGATACACCACTGCTTGCACACGGTAGCAGCTATTTTGTTCAAAGGAGTGTCGGACGTTCTGAAGCATTTCTGATAAAATGTTTTGGCGATCAGCAATAATGCGTTGACTCTAATCATCAGCAGATGCTGGTTGAAAACCACAAAAAATCTAACGGTTCTAAATCGATTGTCAAGGCCACCTCACTCGTTCTTTTAGAACTGATCCATTCAGTAGAAGAGATCTCATTTAAAAACTGACGAAAAACAGATATTCTATTTCACTGAGATGACAACCTTTACACATTATAGTAGTAACTATGTTCGAAACTGTCTATTATTTTGAGTACATGGTCAATAATTTCAATAAATGGGTTGTCAATAACTCATCACTTTTATCGTCAACGGAAGATGGTGAAAACTGTGTTACTTCATAAACTTTAAAAAAGTAATTCATTAGTTTAGTTAGAACAGAAATATATGACCTTTCAAGAGAGTTATTACTTGGCTCCAAATTTTGAGAAGTGAGGGTTGACTTGATATAGGAAATGGTTTGAGCAATTTTTTTTCTAAACTGCTTTTTTCTTTTTTATTCTTTCACACTGTATGTCAGGACACCAACTACCTTATTTTTTATCATCTAGTTTTTCTTGGTCAAAATAATAGTATCGTAGTAGCTGTTTCGAGAAGGTTTTTTCTTCTACTTTGTATCTGAAAGTTACTTCTTTGCATAATTTACACATGTTTGTATAGAATTAATTATTTGAAATTGATTGCTTTCTTACTTTCTTTGGAAAATTCCCACATTTTTTTTTGTATAAAGATGGAGAAGTAGAAATCCAAAATCTTTCTTTTCAAAAACAAATATTTCGTATTTTTGAAAAATTCAATACAAAATAGTTTTTTCAGGCGTATTCATCAACATACATTGTTTAGGAAAATTTCACAATGAATTGTTACTTGAAGGTTATCATGATTTTCATTAAGTATCGGCCAATTCCATCACATTCAATTTAATTTGTTTATTATCAAAATGTCGTGTACTAATACTTCTTCTGGCATCCATTTCATACTCATAAATGAATGGAAATTGCTGGCATAAATACATAGAGTGAATTGAATAATGCATCTTTGCACCATTAATGAGATTATACATAATTCGCATCGTCGAGATGTAGCAATCATTTCATTGACTAACTAAATAATTCTGTTGTGGCTCGAAGTTGTATTTATTCTAGTTATTTTTGTCTGTCCCAGACAATAATGCCATTCAAACAGACCATCACGAAATCTAAGGTTAATTATAGTCTCACTATCGTATGTTAGTTTTCATCTGCTTATATCTATTTTCTAAAGTTTCGTGTATGCATGGGAAATTTCCAGCAAACAATATTTCAAAGTAATTGACTGACTTTTTCATAACTAATCGTTTCCCAAAGTGAAGACTAACCGAACGAAAATAATTTTCTATTTCCACGGTCTCTAGGGGTGGGATCCAGACAAAAGCCTGGAATTATTGATTCAGAGTGCAATGAATGAAGGGTTGTGTGCCTGTTATAGCAATATTGTGGTATGGCAACAATTATCGGTAGAATTTTTCTCTCAGAGGCAAAAATTGAGTATTTTTCATTTCTGGAAAACTTCCATTTCACGGTATAATAAATAAGTGAAATCATATATGTAGAAAAATATACAAAAAAATTACAAAGTTATTGAATATTGCTCAAATGAAATTTTCATAGAAATTAATTGATTTTGTGAATTATGAAGTTTTATCAAAACAATGATTCAGAAAAAAAAGTGCTGGTGTATTTGAGGATTGTTCATGTGCTGCCTAAGACCTTTCCTGAAATTCTGACAGTTTGAATGGTCGAGTACAAGATTCACACCATTAAATAAATATATTTTATTACTCATTTCTAGGATAAGTGTTCGAAATTTGCCTAATTGAAACGAAGGAAAATATATTCCATTCGGTTTTTTTCTCAAAATTTTACATAAATAGAACAGAAATTAGTACTGTAAGAATTTAAAGATATTATGAGGTAGATGAGCTATTCAGAATATATTACACTATATTTTAGGACACACCGCGACGAAATTAGGCCTCAAAATTAGGATGCTTCAGTTTATAATTATAGTGTCATTCGTCTTGTAGTTCTGTGGTGAAAATATTCTTCTTCAACACAATTGATAAAATACAGTAATCAACTGATCTTATATTTGAAATATCTCTAAAGAATAAACGCATCCGAATTGAGTGAAATGTATGTATGTTAGAATGCAAAACTACAAACCATCATTAAAAAGTAGTAGGTGTAAGATACTTTGTTCTTAAATTGCAGGGGTTATATTTTTAGGAGTGGATAATTTTCGGGAGTGAAAGCTTTTGGATTTCTCCTACTCCACCTTGATACAAAAAAATGTGGGAATCTTCCAAAGGAAGGAAGGAAGCAATCATTTTCAAAAGAACTAACTTTAAATGTGTAGATCATGCAAAGAAGTAACTTTCAGACACAAAATGGAATGAAAAGTCCTTCTGAAATAACTACTTTCATATAAACATTGAATTACACGAAAGAAAATATTCCTTCGAAACAAATACTTTTATATGAACACCGAATTATACAAAAAACACTTTTTTCTACTCAGTTTGTATTCCAACCATTCGTTATAGAATTAAATCAGATATCATTCACAGGATTTCTACATAATATACTGAATGCAATGTAAAAAATTTTTCACTAACATGGACCTCAGCCATCCTCACTGGTAGAAACCGATGTTTTGTCATAAGACACTTGCCTTGGGGCTCATCAGTACCAATCTGGATAATAAGAAAACAGCAGTCATTCATAAATTGCGTTTTTCATGTCACGGAATGAGTTTGATCTAAATTGAAGGGGTTATGTTTTTTAGGAGTGATTAGTTTTTGGGAAAGAGAGTTTTTGGAAGATTCCCAAATTTTTTCATAAAGATTGAGTAGTAGAAAGCCAAAAACTTTCTTTACTAAAAGTTTGATCTACTTATGTCATCGATAACATCATAATGACATTCATTCACTTTTTTTATTAAATTCGAGCCAAGAGGAATATTGTTTAAATCGAAGGGGTTATATTTTTATGAGTGGATAATTTTTGGGAAAAAAAGTTTTTGGCTTTCTACAACTCCTTCTTGATACAAAAAAAATGCGGGAATCTTGTATGCTGTTTTCTCATAATATTATCCAGATTGGTACTGGCGAGCCCTAAGGCAAGTGTCTTGCGGTGGAACATCGGTGTCTACCAGTGAGGATGGCTGAGGTCCATGTAAGTGGAAAAGTTTTTACATTGCATTTAGTATATTATGTAGAAATCCTATGAATGATATCTAATTTAAATCTATAACGAATGTTTGGAACACAAACTGAGTAGAAAAAAGTTTTTTTTTGTATAATTCAGTGTATCTACATATAAAAGTATTTGTTTCGAAGGAATATTTTCTTTCGTGTAATTCAATGTTTATATGAAAGAAGTTATTTCAGAAGGACTTTTCATTCCATTTTGTGCCTGAAAGTTACTTCTTTGCATGATCTACACATCTAAAGTTAGTTCTTTTGAACATGATTGCTTCCCTTGGAAGATTCCTACATTGTATCAAGATGGAGTAGTAGAAAGCCAAAACCCTGTTCTTGTTCTGGAAGACATAAGGTAGATGTCCAAACATTGAAGATTTCCAATTATATGAAAACGACAGTAGGCAGTAACAAAAATACAGTGATTAATAATATATTACGAAAATAGAAAATCTACTCTTTCTAGGTAATAGCCGTATTTCAACGAATTCGTGGAAAATTCATTCTACAAAATGTATCTCAAAATAATTCTCAATTGGAATCTCAGTTTTCGTGTTAAAACACAAATTTTGCCTTCAATTCAAAATGTTATGTGAAATATTTATTACTCACTACTGAATAAATAATTATGTAGCGAAATAAATTCTGGGAATTACTGAATTGAGTAGAAAATTCATAAAGTGTTTATTATAAATGGAATAAAAACTGTTCTTATCATACTAACCATGCCCCATTTTTTTTTCCTTGGATATTTGATCAAATGGAAATGAAATGGAATTATCTATCATCTTCACCTATGAGAGTTTCGCATATATAGCTTCAAGGATTCAAGCTATTCTGATTAATCTTACTAAACAGTTTTCCTCAACCTTATAATATATCGACTATTCGAAAAATACAAGTTGATTTCAGATAACCCAGTGAAGAAAAATTTTTATTATGAATACAAATATCTTTTCGATTTGGGTTTAACCCATTTTCAAAACGAAACCGGTCGTATGAATAAATAAACGTAGTGGAAATCAAACAAAAAAGTGTTTTCATTCGTCTTATTAAAGTGATCATGAATTTCCACAAAATAAACAAGTCATCAATAACACAGATTTTTTGTAGCCTTTTCAGCAAACCCTCCCATTTGATTCTCATATCGCGGGATTCATGAAAAAAAACTTGTCCTCAACCTTGAGCGGACCACCATATTCGATTTAGTGTGACGTCATTTACTTTTGGTATTTTTTCAGCAAACTCTTCCATTTGATAATCAAATTATGGGGTGCATAAAAAACCGCCCCCTTGGGAGGTTCGCCATGATGAATTTGAAGTGACATATAATTATTCGTATTTTTTTCAGCACACCCTCAAATTTGATACCCATATCACGGAGATTCATAAAAAATTGGTCCGCCACCTTGGGCGGTCTACCATGTTGGATGTAGAATGGCGTCACTAAGACAATCATGCATTGTCATCCATTGATGTGTTTGCAAAATTTCAGCTCAATCGATTGAGGAAAAGTGCTTCAAAATTTCATTTCATGTATGACCCGAACTAACATAACACATCAATACATACACAAAAATTATTGCAAGTGAATAAAATCCTTTGAGATATTTTTATACAAACAAAATGCATTATCTATTTTTCATACCGTTTATAATGAAAATTGTGAAACAGATACCGAAAAGTTTGTAATTTTGGAAAAGAGAAATTCTTGAGAGTCTATTGTTTTCGAGAACGTTTTCATATTTTGTGTTATGACTCTCTACTGAATATCAGTTTTCAACTTTTCATTTTCAGTATAATGGCAGTTTGGAGATCTCCGACAAGTACATAACAGAAAATATTTGTTCAATTTGAATTATTCATCAAAGTATTCATCATTTATAGTGCGAAGACGACATTGAAGGAAAAATTAGGTGTTCCTCAGAATTAGAATTTTCCATTTCTGTGGAACATTGACTTGATTTGGTTGCACGTATTGAAATTTTCTCATAAATGTTCAAAAATCGCAACAGGTGAATGAGAGCTATAGTTTATGCGTATGTAATAGCTTTAACTCTCGAGGATTTGTGGAACCACATAACCACTGAAACTTCAAATAAAATAATTCTTGTTTATCAGTTGCTACGTGCAATCAACCAAGTTGGCATCTTCAGGAGATGAAGTGAACTCCTGAAGATGCCAACTTGGTTGGTGAAACGCGCGTCCAGAAGAGTATTGCGGTTCTGGTGTTTGGGAAATGTGCTCGTTTTGATTTCAAATTTTGGTTATTGAACTAGCTGCGGACCATGAGTTCGTTCGATGACCTAATTTTTTTGATTTTCTGCATTTTTTAAGAGCAAATGTTTCTTTATTTGATTTATGAGGAAATCGATGTATACACTATGAATATCATCAATTAGAGTATTTTGTAGTGTTTTTGGTTCAAAATGATGTTTTTTTATTTATAAACTGATTTAAATAAATGAAACACTGAAAGTTAACTGAAGTTTACTACAATATTATTATAATGGAAAATGTTATCAGATTGGTTGAACCGCGTTTGAAATTAGCGTGCACAAACTCACAGATGAACGGTTTTATTGAAAAATGTACTGAAAACTGAAAAATGATTCGGAGGGTCACACCACTCTCCTTAGCAGTCTACGGTATTGATCAGATAGAAAAATATTTAAATAGGTGGGCGTAGCGTAACCTGCGTAAATATTTAAATACTACGCCCAATGATTTTATCATTTTTGTATCTAATTAATACCGTAGATCACTGAGGAAAGTGGTGTGATGATTGCTATCTAGGACCTTCCGAATTAGTTTTTCGGTTTTTATTACGTTTTTCAATAAAGCCGTTTAACATAAAGAAATTATTTTACTTATTTAATTTTTTTAGTTCTAGTTCCTGATTTTTATCCACCCTAATGCTATACAGTTCTTGGCACGTTTTAACCTTTTACCTTAACTTGGGTGGTGTATCGCTAACCACTTATCATTTTTAGCCATCCCAATGCCACACAGTCCTCGACACGATACAAAATCTTGACTTGGGTGGGAAATCCATGCTTATATCCCGATTCTGAGTTGACAAAGCTCTTTGTATAGATTATATTGGATTTGCATCTTTTTCATAGTGTACTACTATAGTACTAAGCCCTGTCATTTGATACCCATTCTGAGGTAGTTGTGAAAAAATATGTAATCCGCCATTTTGTATCTTCGTCCATCTTGGATGATACATAATTTATTCAATTATATTGTCATCAAAATCAAATGTGTGTACCAAATATCAGATCAATCTGTCAACAAGAAGGTGGTCAAACTACAATTACTAATTTTGACCCATGCAAACAAACAGGGCAAGCTAAATAAACCCGTTTTAAAACAGTTCTTGTTCGGATTCGATTCTTGAATTCAACCAGCCAGTTACTTCACTAATTTGAGCAGCTTTTTGGTAGTAGTAGAACCTCAGATCGAATATACTGAGAATCACTTCTTCATACAATAATACAAGGTTATGCTTTCTACCTTCAAACAGTAGACCAGATAACTAGTCTACAGTTTTGAAGATGAGCAAGTTGAAAACATTGAGAGAATAGTGTTTGTTGAAAATCCAACTATCATCATCATTCTCACCATTTTACTTTTTATATTCCAAAGAAAGCAAAGTATTTCGATAAATAAAGGTGAGCATATTCATTATGAATATAAACTTAGACAAAAATTGAAATGAGTCATGAACTTCCACACTTGAAATAAAGAAAAAACTCCATAAATGTTTATCCAAACATTTAAATATATTTTGTACAGCTGTTGCCCGCGACTTCCATCGCGTGGGTTTCAGTTTTCAGGGTTTTTCTCGATTTTCTAACTAAAATGTTTTTTCTCATGTATTATCTGACAATTTTTGTTTGATAAAAAAATTATTATACAAACTATAAATATGTATAGTTAACCACCAGATTCAGTCAATTCAACTAAGAGTGTTTTCTTGAAACTTTTTGCAAAAAAATTACCACGTGATTTTTTGAATCATTAATTCATGTATCTGTTGAAATAAATCAAACAAGAAATATTGAATGATTCTTGCCACAATAGATTAGTGAAAACCGCACGCATATGGAATGAACCATTTTTGAGATTAACGCGCGCAAATAGATTAAAAAGTAAACTGAACAGACAGCGATCAGTTACACTTTCATTGTATGTATTGACAATAGTTTTTTTCTGAATGTGAAGATCAATCCCATATTTGTAAACCTTTTTTGGGCATCACAGGCATGAGTTCAATCACTGTTTTTGAATGATTAGCAATTACTAAGAATTCTGAAGATTTACTCAATTACCAAATGATTTTGATGATTAAATTGGTAATCAAGGTAGATTTCAATCAAGGTAATTCCATGTCTCATATAGTTTTTGTGTTCATTATATATCAAATTTATTATGTAGGTAGGTGGTAATGATTCAAATTATCATATTATATGAGAAGTTCGATGTAGATATTATGTTCGTACACTTGTTGAAGCTATTGTATACTGAAACACGTGATGTTGTTTTGTAAACTATTAGGTGAAAAACTCAAAATGAAATGTTATTTGAATGCGTTAGAATTATTCATTTGGAAATGGCTACTATTACAAAGAGAGTAATATATATA
>WOGR01000543.1:0-24566 GCA_015342045.1 Leptinotarsa lineolata | reverse complement strand
ACACATCTGTTGTATGGTATTATCGCATGGAGAGGGGTCAGATTATTAAGATCATTTTGAATAGACCCTATACTTATCCAAGCGACGATCTATACACTGAAGCTGAACTGATGGACATACGAAAAATTTTTGCTGTTACATTACTGGTATACTAACGAAAAAATCTCAAAGACGCTAAAACTATTGATCACTCACATCATACACGATATAGAATAACAAAAATGTCAAAAACCACTGGACAACGGGACAACGCAGCTTTACCTATCTTGCTACTAGGTTATATAACGTTATACCCGCCCATATCAAAGAAATAAACATCATTACTCTCTTCAAACCTTTGTGGGTTTTCTTAATTCATTTGCCTAACTGATAATTCTACTGATGATTCTATTATAAATCTTTGTTTCATCGTTAATTTCATTGAATTGTAAATAAATATTATTATTATTAGTAAAATTTCCCTTCCATCAAGCAATTTCGCACCATGTTTTCTGTTTGTTTTTTATAAGCTATTAAAAATTATTGAGGAAAATCTTTATAAATCGAAATCAATCTACTCATTACCCGAAAAAAGTAGTTTCTGCATTTAATTAGACCAGTTCATTGAGAAAATTTCAACTTGTGTATACGGTTTTAGTACACTCTTCAAAAAAGCTTTCTTCAGAAAACCTTGAACAACGTAAATGTTCTCCAGTTAGGTAAGATATATCAAACTGGATTTTCATCAGTGATTGATTTTTTTATCGCTGCCAAGTATTTGTATTGAGTTGAAATAGCCATAGCAACAAACAATAGTAATTTAAGGATTCGGCGAATGATCTAAATTGACCTTGCTCCTATATACTAAAAAAGGAATGCTAATATTGATTCGTTACTTCATTTGCTTACGATCCGTGATAAAATTCAATGGCCTGATCAACAACATTTGATCTGTTATGCAAACGATAATGAGTTATCAGAAACTAGTGAAATAAAATATTATGATTCTAAACTTTGATGACGGTAATGGATCATTAGATTTCAAAATAGAGTCATAAAACTCATCAAATCATTCAAGCCAATTCATATATATACGTATAAATATATAAAGCACATTTATTGTACAGGGTGGCGATCTAAATATTCACATCATTCATCCAATAACTTGTCAGCAACAAAAAATTTAAAAACACTGAAACTACCAATGCAGTCAAAATAATTAAAACTAAACACATTTGATGTATGGGAGGTGTATTTTTGTTATGAGGAAATTCCTCCTTTATACATATACTCCGAGGAATTGTATACTTTACCTGTATACAGTGTGTAAATTCCAAATGGAATAAATTCATTATTTTGGTTACTGTACATATATTGAAAAAATCCCGAAACAAGCAAATTCAAATTATAATTTCCCATACTTCAACGGAACAATGCTACCCCTACCTTCAACCCCCGTCGAATGACAGGTACAACCCCTAATTTTTCAAATGGGAAGTATAGGCTTGTGATATATCGTTCAAAAGGTATCTTCATTCTGTATTCAAAAATGTTGTCGCTTTCAAGTTTATTGCAACAACTAAGATATAATAAATTAAAATCATGTTACAGAAATTCGATAAAATACACTCAAGAGTCATTGCAAAAACAGTCGTCTTGGTAGAAAAATAATTCTTCTAGAATTTTTCTTGATAAAGAAGAGACCAGGCTTTGGTTTCAATTTATATGGCTTCATTTTTGTCAGTTTAATGAATTTATCTGAAAACGCATACGAGTAAATCATAAATGGAAAGAAAAAATGTGACCGTGTCGTCAGCAAATTACATTTTTTTGTCTCGTAAAGCTCTGAATTCAATCAGTTCAAGACTCAGTGACGGAGTTGTTTGTAAATTAACTTCGCTAGGTTTGTTCAATGAAGTTGTTAATTGACCTATAAAAAGAATTATACTCAAATTTCAATTATTTAAAATGCTATCGATAATATGGAATGCACTATGCCATTATCAGACTGTTATTCATTATCTGTAATTATTCACATTAATTATGACTTTCATACTAACACAGTCGAATAGAACACCGGTATGGAAATTTACAAATGCAAGGTCGGGTTTCCAACACTTCAAAATATACAGATAAATTTAAAAACTTATCGGATGTCGAGAGATCCTCGCTAAAATAGTCGATTAAACTTGATTTTTCACGTGGACAAATGATATTCTAATACTTATGTATATATACTTATTACATTGTTTAAAATTAATCTTTAAAATTGTCTCGTAATGTTTCCAGAGGTAACAATCATATACGCACGTGCGCACGATTACATATGATAATTATATATTCGTATGAAAATATTCCTTAACTCGGATAGCATGGCATTTGAAAAAATTTATTCTTCAATACAAATTATAATTTTTCAAGAACATTTCACTTAACATTGTATGTGGTACGTCAGACAAGGTCAAACGCCATGAGTAGATAATGATTATGATGAACTGAAGGCATTTTTTCTGCTAATAAAACGGCACACTCTCTCTAACATATCGAACGGTATTTCACAAAAAGTCGTCAATCATCACACGGTAGCACCTGCCATTCACAGTAACGTTCCGGCCATTGTCGTCTTTGAAGAAGTACGGCCCGATGATGCTACCGACCCATAATCCACACCAAACAGTGACTTTTTCGGGATGCATCGGTAGCTCTTGCAATGCTTGTGGCTGGTCTTCACTCCAGATGCGGCAATTTTGCTTGTTAACGTATCCATTCAATCAGAAATGAGCCTCGTCGCTGAACACAATTTTTCGATAAAAATGTGGATCTTCCTCCAACTTTGCCAGCGCCTATTCACCAAGACGTTGTGGGAAGTCGGGTGGCTTCAATTCTTGCACCAGCTGTATCTTATAAGCTTCCAACCCAATCCTTTCGCAAAATTTTCCACGTAGTGGAGTAACAGAGGCCCAATTGCTGCAAACAACATTTCACGGTCATCACGAACACTGGCGGATACAGCCGCAATATTTTCTTCTGTCCTCACTCTACGTATGCGTGTTGGTGGATTAATGTCAATATTGTAAACTGGGTTCCAAATTTAGTCACAAGCTTCCGAATAGCTCCCTCAGTAGGCCGACGAAACTGTCCATAAATTGGGAGAAGTGCACTATGCACTTTCCTAACCGAGCATGAAATTTGATAATAAAATTAAATAATTTGCAAGCGTTGTTCATTCATAAGTCCATTCATGGTTAAATTATAGTTCAAAATGAACAAGTTTGACTATGATACAAGACACGATTCACGCGTGATCTGTCAAAAACAGTATTGCCAAAAGAGTTGCAAGGAGTTGAATGTATTTATAAGAAATTGAAATGATGATTCGTACCAACACTCTTGTACGCCTTATCGCGCATCTTCAATCATACCATTCTCTTGAGTATCGAATATTATTTGTACTTCCTCTTTTAAGAATAATAAATTTTTTAATAAAATTCATTGTTTTGCTCTATTTCCAAATTTTCATTGATTCCACTCTTGTTGAGTAACGGCATAAAGTAACAAATTCAGAACTTTTGGCCACACTGTATTATTTTAGAATGTTTATTTATTCAATCAAAAAGCATTATATTATTTTTGATCAACAACATTTGAGAAAGGTGGGGGAAAAATGAACTAGAAATGAAGAATATCCGAATACTCTGTTATTTTTGAGACCGTATTTTCATTATGGTAAGTAAATAATGGAAAACTCAACCATAACCTCGTGTTTATGGTTTTTTACACTTATACAGATACATTACTATCCAAATATGGGAAACGTCTTCAAATATTTTCACTTTCATTAGACCGATATATAACGATGTATAACGAACTTTTATTCTCTGCCTGATAATGTTTGACTAATAGGAAAAACGCCATTGACTTGAACATGAGAAAATTGTCATTTTATAAACTACGAGAAATAAGGCAGAACTAGTGTTCACGTTTTCATAAGAATATTATTCCCAGTAAGGTGATAACTCGACTAAAAACAAATGGAAATAACTCACCATTCTACAAGCAATTTCACGATGGATCTAAATTTCGGGCTGGAAATTCCGTACGCATGCAAGTCCCAAACCGTACAAGTTCTCAGCGTTATTGTTGTTGGTTGATGTAAGGTGTACAACACGTCCATTCTCCGTCAGTTGTGCAATTGGTTTACCTGAAATAAAAATTTGTTTTCGAAAACGTTCGGCAAGATATAACTGCCAAAGAAAGTAATAATTCTTCATAAAAATACTAAACCACTTGAAAATTATGCAGTTAGAATAGGTTTTCCATCGTTTTTTAGATTTATCTAAAACAAATTCGCAAAATAACTCAAGAACGACTGGACCGATTTTCAAAATTTTTTTATTTGTTAGGTTTGTGTACGACCAGAATGACTATTGAAACATATTAAACCACAATCCGGTGATCGGATTGTTGACAGTTGTCATGATATACGCGTATGAGGCTTAGTACATTTGTAATTGTGTGCGCATGAATAATTGTTGTGCCATAATAGAAACAAAGTCAGCAATATCAATTACAGTTTAATGAGATGAATGAAAACACTTTTTGTCTAATTTCCGCTAAATATTTCATTCTTACGACCGGTTTCGGCTTATAACCCATCATCAATTATGAAATAAAATTTTGAAGTCTGAACATCGGGTTATATGAAGTTACAGGTAGGCTGAAAAGCGAGGTAGCTATTGACTAAGGGTACCAACTATGAAATTCAACACTAGAGATTATAGAGACTACCGGGGTTATCAAACTTATAGATTCAAGAGTGGAGACCTTCATAAATCGAATTGCTCGTTTAGGGGTATATATTTCGGGTTTTTGATTGATTTATCAATTTTCTTGGCTTTCAACAAATTTATTTTCTTCCCTTTATTACATGTGTGTAGGATTTTGAGATTATCTTCACTCATCTTGTGTTTTGATTCTTCAAGATGTGAAACAGGTACCTGTACCTATACCAGTGACACAGATCCATTACAGTGTTATTTGCAATGGAGCGAGTGGATTTGCAAATAACGACGTTCCGTAAAGCAGTCTCTTTCCGTTTTCAAAACCTGAAATGCCTGGTATGAAATGCCTTCAACGATTTTTTGACTGTAAAGGAAGCCAAGTATATACATTTCAGTTTTTTATTCAATTAATTTCATTTTATAGACAAAATTTATAAATGCGATAAGTGACTGATAAATCAGACTCTGTAGTTGTTTATACCACGTAGTAACTTTACGGTGTGAACTGTTCTGTTGATCTAGATTCGTTTATATTTCAGATTTTGGGAGGCTGAAACCCTAAAAACACCAAAAATATTTTCCAAGGAAAACTAGTAATCTTAAAACAGGCTTGGAAATTCGTTTACGAAAAATGTTACTCGGGACATAACTTTTTTACACCAGCGTAGCAACACATCAAAGTCGACTTGAAAAGTAAAATAAATAAACCTCGGTGTATCCAAACAGGTGTACGGGTAACACAGGTAGCCAAGACCTGAGACTAATTCTTAATTCATCGTCCTGTTCCCCTCGTCCCACTCCCCCTTCCCACCCCATCGACCGAATGTCCCAAGTGCATTCGTCGGGTATACGATCACGCAAGGTCTTTATAAGTTTTATAACGCCAGTTTGTAATTAAAAGTAAATTATATGCTGCCGTTCTTGCTTCAAGCTACGAGAAAACGTTTTCGAACCGCCAAAAAAAGTCGTTACTGTGATTTTATGGGCTATTTCTGGAAAAAAATTGACAAAAAAAAAGTCGTGAATATTAGTCCGCTAAGGACATGAACGTTATAGCTGGAGAACAAACAATTATTATAAAATGAACATTCGCTTTTTTAGACTTACAAGGATATATAGCCCAATTATCAATATCAGATGATAATACTAATATTTAAGTCTAAAATCTACATCGAATAAGATCAAACTTATGATACTGGAAAATTCATGATAAACTAGAAACTAGAGAATATAGGTACAAATATACCTATACACTTTTTACATGTTGAAAAATTAATTTCTGATCAATTTAAATATCTAATCACCAAGTCCACAAGGCATTAACTATGAAAAATAAATAGTGTATTCAGAAAATATTGCCCTGATTAAAATATTTCTCTACTCAGAAGAAACAATTAACTTTGAAGTTACAGTCTATACGAAGTCATGGCTAAATAAAAGACTAAAGTACCGGGTCTGATAAATTTACTAGTTAATACCATATATAAGCTCCCACATAAAAATAATGATTAGGCCTCGTATGAATTACAACGCCGCCAATGCCATACAAAGAAACTGCTGACGTTCGGTTACTATTTTGTTTTTATGCCATTCGAATTGACTTCGTATATACTATACTCTGTTAGGGTTTTGTTATTTTAAGTGGAAGATAATTAAAAAGTTTGATGCCCAAACAGAATGGACTGTGTTCATACACTGTTGTTGAATGTTTGGGGGGATTTATAAACCTAAATGGTCTTATAGAAAAATTACGAAATTTTTCATAAACCTATCTGACCTATTACCTACTTTCTACCTGAATCTACCTGAAACAATCTACCTGAAAAATATCTACCGAGAAATAAACAGATTTAATAATGGTGAATTATTCAGTTCAGTTTGATCGTTCATGAAATATTCAGAGTTTATGAATTTATTTATTTCCATACTCTCAAACAGGGGCTTGAGTTCATGATTGAACTCATGTCCCTCTGTGATTAAATGAGTGGCATATATGTAGTTTATTTTTCCATTCCGGAAACTATTTCTGTGTTCCTTTATGCAAGCTTTGAACGTTCTTCCAGTTTGACCTATATAAAACATCAGAAATGACACTTATACACTCTCGATTTTTCTGAAACTGAACTTTTATATTTGTTATTCTTAATGTGCATGCCTAGGTTGTTGTTGGTCTTGAAAGCAATATTTACACCTTTGTTGTGCAGAAAATTTGAAATATTCGTAGTGGGTTGGCCTAAGTAGGTTAAGGTTCTATAACTTCCATCCTCCTCTGTCCGAATTGGGTAAACTTCCTTCAAAGCTTGGCTTTATACAGTAAATTTTCCCCTTACCTACCAAATATTCCTTTCTTTCGAAATGTGTGTCAAACAAATATATTTCAAAAAAATAATTTCATGAATTATCTGTAACACACTTGTGTGGAATTATTCGGTACTGCAGAAGTAGTGTTTATTCTTTCAACAAACAACAAACTTTCGGCTTTTTCAAAGTGACATTATCCACTGTGGTTGTTTACATTATGCAAGTTCAAGATTAGGAACAATAAAGGCTATAATTTCTTTGTTGAAAAGGCGGCGCTTTTGAAAGTATCTTTCTTCGAATTAGAATACTGCTATGTCGAAATCGTTTATGAAATTTTTGTTGGTGATAGCGATTTCTTGCGAATTGAATCAGAAAAATTCATTCCTAATTTACAATATAAATATTTTCCGAAGACAATACAAATCCTCTAACTTTGATTTGATTTAAAAAATCAGCTCTCAAGAGAAGATCCATTATCAACTAATCTATTCACTTAACGATTCTGAATAACAGACAATACAGGTTTCGTAGATGATTCGGTATTTTCAACGCGTTAATGAAAATATCTATAAAAATGTTAACAAATTTCGAAGAAGATAAAAAAAAACATGATATAAACCAGATGGGAGGAAAGACATAACAGAATAAAATAATTGGATACATAACAGAGGCAATTTAAATTTGAAAGAGTATAAGAATTTGAATATCTTGAATTTATAGTGCCTGTGAAACAAAAACTATGAATCAGAAGTACAGAAGAAAACATGCGACCTAGGAAAGGGAAATATCAATAGCATGTGAACCTTGGATCGTAGAAGGAAAAAAGGAAGTTGGCGATCTGAGAAAGAGAAGTGTGAAGGAAAATCTTTGAAGGCATAAAAGAGGCGGAAGTAGATTGTGAGGGTTAGAGTAAAGATACTACATTCTACGACTGCCAAATAAAATGAATATCTTACAAAAGTATCGCGCGTAGATAAACTGCTGGGTGATTTTTATCAGAAATTGGAATAATAAACCTAACCAGAATAAAAAAGCTAAGGTCATCAATGAAATGTAGCACCGTTGTAGGTATATAAATATCAACTCCGGGCCAATCGTTTATATAAAAGTATTTTTCAGTAAGTTTGAAAAAAATATTAGACATAATTTTGAATTCAAGTGTCACATAAAAATCATTCAAAAAAATAGTTATGAATACAGTTAAATGCCAGTTCCTACTGAAAACCCTCACAATTCTTCGTACTTTTACCAACCTATGCAAGAAGATCTGTAAATAGGATATTTTCAGAATTATATATGACAAAAAAATCGATCCGACTGAAATGACGATTCGCAAGAGTCGTTTAGATGCTGCATCACGACTAAATAGTTGTCTTCTCGGGGGCTTTTTCCTCGCCTACAGGCACGACCAACTGGGAGTTTGTTTACGTTTTGTTGATTCGTTTCGTCTTATTTTCCTTTCAATATTTACGTTGTCAACACATAGTACTAGAAAGCGAATAGTGACAAATTGTTAAATTCGACGTTGCCAGTTACTTCCTACAAATTAAATGACTATCAACGATATTAATTACGAGACACTGATACTCTGAGCCATTTATTTATTCTATTTTTGATAATAATCATTATTCAAAACCCCAAGAGACATTGAAGGTACTCGGATTGAGCAGGTAAATTGTGATTTCAATAAAGATTCAATTTCAGTCATTCTTCTTTCTCTAAACTTTTGCCTCTCAAAACCAAAAGTTGTGTTTTGTCTGTTATTCAATTTGCCTTTTTTATTGGTTCACTCAATTGAATACACTATCGATTTTTTAAATATGGCTAGACATGTTCTTTAATGTTCATTTCATTCAATGCGTTACCGTTACATGATCAGTCATTACAAAAATTGTCAGAACACCACCAAACTATCCATAACCTCTGCCGAGTTTGAAATTGTGATGGCGGTCATCTTGTTTTTCAGAATTTTAATTTTTTTACCTTGAACTCTCTCAATTGATATCCATATTATAAGAGAGGTGGATTTATTCAAAACTCATGTTATGGGGGTGCATGTAAAAAACTATTTCGTCAGCTTTATCGGTCCGCCATATTGGATGTAGAATAGCATCACATACGTTGTCACCCAAACTTAACGTTTGAGCAGAATTTCAACTCAATGTGTCGAATAACTATAGTTGAATTGGAATTTCCCCATTGTTGACACATTCATCAAAAGTGTAGACACAGTAGCAGTACAGATTAATTGGAATAAAGTTCCAGAACTGCCTATCAAGGTTATGATTTCCATCTTTTCTCCCTTCTCTCACTTAAGACCAACAGAGTCAAAAAATGGACAAGTCACTAGGAGACATCTCCTTGATATCGGCCGGTGTATGCCAAGACTCGCCGAACACACACTCTCTTATTGACGATAACTCCGGACATTCACATAAGACAAGCCTGACAGTTTCATCTTCCTGTTCACACATCCTGCATAGAGGTGTGTCCACCAGCCCCATAGTATGGAGGTGTTTCCCTTGTTGACAGTGACCAGTTAGAAGTCCTACTGTTAAACGTGAGTTATTCCTGGTCATCGCCAGATATTTCTTCAGCGCAGCTTCCTAGGGTCGCCCAGGGTGATCCTGGCAAGACTGCATCCCATCTCTTCAGGAATTGAGCATGGGTGTAACGTTTGGCTGGTTCCACAATTGTTGAAGTCAACAGGCCGTAAGTGTCACTGGGTCCAACCGCTCTCCTGGCTAAAGAATCGGCAATGCGATCACCTTTACTCCTATCGTACCCTTCAACCCATCTCAGGATAATATTGCTATCTACCCAGGCGTTGTCTATGTCTTGGTGGCACTCTGGTACTAGCCCTGAGGTAACACATTGTCTGTTCAAGGGTAATAGGGCTTGTCTACTGTCAGTGCAGATTATTATTTTTTTGCCAGAAATTCCTTTCCTGGTTATCTTTTTTGTGGCGATTGAGATACCAGCCAGTTCTCCACTTAATCTTTAGGCTTAGTGATCTGGATTATACTCCACATCCTGAGCCTTCTTTGGTTTTTGAGCCAACTGTATATATGCGTATTGCATTTACAGAATCTGTCGAGGGTAATACAAAGATATTTCACCTCCTCAGAGAAGTTTAGTTTGCTTTTGAAGATTTTGGGAGGCTTTAAACCAGATAAACTGGTGAAAAGGACCATCTTAGTCTTCTTGGGATTGATCGACAGTGAGTGTTCCTCACACCGTGTTTCTATTAATTTGAGCCCATCCTGTGCTCTATCGCACAATGTGTTTACAAATTTGCCGCTCTGCAAGAAAATTATATCATCTGCATATTCAATCGTGTAGAATCCATTATTGTGGAGGTGGTTATTCGGGGTATCCAGGACTAAGTTCCAAAAAAGGGGTGATAAGACGCCTCCCTGCGGACATCCCCTCATGACCAGTCCTCTCACTGTAATTTCAATCTCATTGATACTTATTGCTCTACTAGAAAGCATCTTGAGTATGCATTCTCCTACTACCAGGGGTACACTCCTGGAGTTGAGTTGCTGGGTTATTGTTGGAAAGGTTGTTTTATCAAACGCTCCCTCGATATCTATGAATACACTCAGGGTGGAATTTTAATTCCTAATAGAAATTGTTCAAAAATATTGTATTCGAAAACTTAGCTTAATTTTTGGTTAGTTCATTTTTGAATGGCAGTTTAAAAAGCTTTGAACCCTTCGTCCATCTCGAAATCGTACCTGACTGGCACACCATCCTTGAGATTCTGCATCTATTCTCTCTCTCGATGATATCTAATATCTAGAGTCTTGTGTCTACAAAACTTCTTGGTTTCATGTTAACCTTAAACGAGTTCTAAAAGTCATAAATGTTCGTTCCTTCGTCATATTTGCCTCTAGAACTGGATTTCAAAACCCAAAAAACCACAAATATTATATATGCAGTGTATATGAATCGCACGTTCAGAGGTAAGACCTTGTTTATTCTTAGCTAGGGGGCCTTTCGAGGATTGTCAATCATAAGGGAGCGACAGCTGGTTCACGGAAAACCCGATTTTTTAAAACAGAGATATACAGGTTGCTTCTCTAGCTTTTGAGTTTTTGCTGTTCATAAAATTGTTTCAATTTACTTTTTTCGATATTAGGCATACATCCAAATATTTCATTCCTATGAAAAGTGGAAGCTGAGTTTAATTCAAAGTTGGCATTTATTTCTTCACTTCGTGATAAATACATCCAACGCTGTTCTACTAATTTCTCCTTCATATTGTATGCAGTTTCAACTAGAAACTCATTTCACATAAAAACTCGTGGTTTATTTGACATTCAATTTCCCAGAGAATTCTATTGAACTACACGACATCATTAAAACAGTCGTTTAAAACTCGTCACAATTTACACAGTTTGCCTTTCTTTTACTCGCGTATCCACATTATAAAGATTTTTTTTAAAAAAAGCCATTTTCGTACGACGGCCATTATCATAATTTTCATAATAATGGCAATAAATTCGCAGCCTATGCGGCGCGCAGACAATGAACTCGAAATGCAATTATAATTATTCATCCACATTATACGAGTCTTGCACGGGAATTAACTATAATATAGGGTTCAGCGCATCTAAAGATAATTACCAGAATTCATGTAAGAAGAAAATGATATAACTTAATCGCCAGTAGATGACTGAAGCCCAGTTTTATTCATTAGCTGATTATGCTAACTATATACGAGTAGGTTAGCAAAATGCGCGTCGGAAAAATATTCTAGTTTAAGTATGTTAGTAAAGTGTTTTCATTGGATTGAAATCGTTTGCTTATATTTCGATCTTGATATATGAATCAAGGAATTAATCCAGATAGGTGCTGAAGAGGCAATAAGGAAATTGTCTCATTCCGAAACATTGAGGTCTTTCATATACTATATTGTGTAGCAATCCTGTGCATGATGAAATTGAATCCATTATTCAGCCTTACTTTGATTATTATGGTAGCTTAATTTACTGCCTTGATTCGAATAAAATTTCATAATTGCAACAGCTGCAAAATCGCGGTAGGAGAATAATACTGAAGTTGAATCGTTTTATGTATCTTAAAAAAATCATTTGGTTGGTGGCTATTTGTTGAAGTGATGGTCATGAACTTTGTTGAATGACCATCAATGAATGAAATATAAAAACATAAACCGACAGAATTGTCTGGATGAAGGAATGACATACTCAATGCTCCCAAAAAGTCATAGAAAGAGCTTATAGAATGGTCATTGTGATCTCCAAACCTAATTTATATGGACTGTTTTTTCGAAGAGCAGACTTTATGAGATGAAGCTGCGCTAGTTGAGGAGTTGGAAGGTACGAATAAGATATATAGACTTCAAATCATGTTTAGTGCAGATTACTGTATAAATACTCAAAATAACGATCCCAGGTGTCTCAGAAGTTTTCCGAATAATTTATTCCAAATTAGATACCTACTGGCACTCTATATAAAATGAAGTTGGAACACTTTCGAGAGAACTGTACCTTCTGCCAACCTCACCCTATATACTCTACAAATTTCTAGCTCCCTCACAAATAACTTAATAACAGATCTGATATCCGAAAGAATCGAGATTACTGTATTCCAAAATGCTCCAGAACATTTAAGAATCCATTTCCATAAAGACCATTATTCAAATTCGAGTCGACATTCAGCGAATCGCGTCGCATACACAAATTACACGCGCATTAAACGATTCCCTTATGAGGGAATTAACTCCGTATAGAGCCAATTTGATTGTCGCCTTTATTTGAATTTATGGTATGGTAGAACGTATACCATTTTTGTCAACAATTATTATTGCTAAAGTACAGAGTAGGCGTTATGCGCCCATTACCATTTTCTGTAACTTTTTTATTTTTTTTTAATGATGCCTCCACAGCGCATTCTCATTCGCACACTATCGGAAAATGGGTCGTGAAATATCGATAAAAATTTTTATAAGTGTGTAAAAAAGTAGGAGGAAGTAATGCAATTTCAAAAGACCAGAATTATTTGAAAAATATGCATTTCATATCCCCTCGTATGATAAAACTCACGTTCTTGAACGATTTCTTTCTTCGGTGAAACAATTTTAGTTGGCTTGTATTGAGCATAAGGAAGTCCAGAGCTAACGCTGATTATTGTTTCCGGAGGTAGCCAGCCACGATTTTGGTAGACTCTAACACCCAATACCACCAACACTAAATGATGAGGAAGATGGAAATGTGTGACTATGACAAAATAATACAGTGCATTCCATTTAGAACGAACCACCCTGAAAACTTTTGGTACAATGATTTTCAGGAAAAATAAAAAAATACGTCAACAATAGTATGCAGGGGGACGCATTTTGTCATATTTACATTTGATGTTATTTCCCCTAGAAGAACCCCCAGAACATGTCACCAATTTTCTCATTATCAGATGCTCCATGGTGAGCAGATTTCAACAAAGTATAAAACATATGGTCTGAAGCTAATGGTTCGGGAGCTACAAATTTTTTGAGTTGAAAACGAGCTACCCTGAATAACTTTTGAAACAATGATTTGCAGGAAAAATAAAAAAAGGTTAACAATTATACAAGAGGCCACATTTTGAAATATTCGTTCTAGAGACAAATATGGAAGCAATAAATCAGTTACAGAGATTTTTTATTATTTCTTGAATCAAAATTTGATGACTGGACAATGAGAAGAAAAAAATTTCTAAAAAAATGTTTAAAAACGTTTCCACCAACTTCCATACAATGGTACAAACGAGCTTCCATTGCCGCCCTCACATGGTTGATAATCTAGGGAGTTATTTCCCTGCATTGCCTCATGATATACTCTCACAAATCTTCTAATATCGTTGATTCTATCTCATACCCTTTAGACTTCAAATGACCCCACAGACAGAAATCTACAGGAGTGAGATCCGAAGACCTTGGTGGCCATTCTATAGGACCTCTTCTGCCAATCCAGCCACCGGGAAAATGATCATTCAAAAATTGACGAACTGTAGCTGCATAATAAGGAGGTGCACCATCCTGCTGAAAAATTATTTCGTTTTTGAATAAATTTATATACTACCCAATTGCCCTATTGATGCACGGTACTATTCGATTCTCCAACATATCCAAATAATTATCATCGATAAAAAAAGGTCATATGATGCGGGCACCTAAAATTCCTGCCCAAACATTCAGTTTTTGAGGTCGATCTAGTTTCATAAATTTGTTCAATAATTCCGAAACGTATTTCTGTCATACATTTCTTCCTGGATGATTATCATTGAACATACGGGCAGCAGCTCTAGCACTAGCATTATATTCTGGTAGTACAAACTCACTATTTCAATCCGTTCTCGAACCGTATAAACTATTGCTTCTCAAAAATTCACAAAATCAGAAACACCAATTGTAACTTCACCTGGTAGGTAATCGTTATTGTAGAATAAGACATACAAAATGAAGAGAATATCGAATTCAAACTCAACTACGCAAAATAAGACTTTTTTGAAGTATACTTCACAAAAACACCTAGGAAACCTAGGTAACAGATTGTAAAGGAGTTCATTCAGGGTGGTTCGTTTTCAGAACATATGTTTTATACTTTGTTGAAATCTGCTCACCATGGAGCATCTGATAATGAGAAACAATATAAGGTGATACATTGCGATAGGGGAAGTAACATCAAATCTGAATATGTCAAAATGTGTCCCCCTGTATACTATTGTTGACGTGTTTTTTACTTTTCATTGTATCAAAAGTTATTCAGGGTGGCTCGTTTTAAATGGTATGCACTGTATATTGAAAATTAGCACTGAAACAGAACGATAACTGATTATATCTTGACAACACATTCTCATATTTCATTAAAAAACTACGACTGCGACTCAAAAAGCATAGAATCCTACCAATTGGCTGGATCTATGTCTTGGTCATAAAAAGTACCGCAATTATGATTTCACCAAAAGACGTGATACTATCCTTCCTTCACTATTCTTCTTGGGGAGCGTTCAAGTATTACGTACCCAAGCATATTTATTAAAATTATTTACCGCCCATCCCCCTTTTCAGCAAAAGTAAGCAAAGCTCTCACCTCCCCTCCCATACTCACGTAAACATTGTTACTACTGCCGACGTAATCACCATGTAGACCACCCTGCCCCCCATGTCATCAAAAATAAACAAAGAAAAAACCCCCCTCCCTCCTACAGTACTTACGTAATACTTGAACGACCCCTTGACTCATAACTTCAATTCAGAACTCGTGGCGGTAGTGCTAGATAAATCTGCGAGTTGAAAAAGTAAATCGAACCGAAAGATTCACGAGATATATTTATTCGTGAATATTCAGAAACAGCATCACTATAATAAAATTCGCGCACGCGAATTATTTCTGCATAGTAATATTGATGCTAACATTTACTGGCCTCAATTTGCATACAGAAGGCTAATGATATTCATACACAGAGTCGGCAAAGAGATGTTATTCACCAAAATAGTGATGAATTGTTCCTCCTGAAATGATACAGCTACAGTAGAACGTCTTTTTGGTTTTCCATCACTACATCTTTATGCAAAAAAAGAAGGTCCCATATTTTTTTGTACAAACATGAAGAGGTGGAAAGCCGGAAGGCTTCTTTTCCAAAAACTAGTCTCTCTTAAGAAATTCAAACTATGTAATACAATTCAACTCCCCCATTCCATTCACTTGAAAAGAATGAATCGTAAATGAAAGAAACTATTGAAAATACTGTTTCCTTATGGATTGGGCGGTTTCCTGGTTCAGGGCAATGCAACCTGCTTGGTCAAAGGTTTCCATTCGTTGCGGTCCTCCAGATTGGTTTTTTGATGCAGCAATATGTACGCAACTTCTTTCAACTTATTTTTGAACCTGTGCTGTCATGCTGTCGTCTTAGGACTGCTTGATGTTATGCTGATGGTTCTCAATACTTTCTGCTATCCCCCGATTTTTGTGCTCACTAATACACAGTTTCAACATGGTCTTTGTCAATGGCATAATGTACCGAATTTTATCTTTCACAACAGATAAAAGGATGGAGACAAAATGCATCCCAGCGAATCACCGGGGATGACAATAAACGTATCCCAAAGGAAAACAGACCACTTGTGAGAAGTTTTATTTAGTGATTTCTCATGCCGGGCACGGTCTCTAAAGGTGGGTAACATATTTAAGAACATTCATATTGGCTTATGGATACCATAATACTGGTCGCTTGAGATAATGAAGCAGACCAAATATACAGTGCATTTCTTTAATGTCCCCCCGACGACGACGGTCATGGTCGATAGCATCTGCCTCTGAGAATGCGTTTTGATGTGAGGTTAAATCTGTTGGACATCATGTAGCAATTTTGCTGTATAAAAATATGGGTTTGAAGAGGCAAGTACCTTTGTAATGATAAATAGAAGAATTTTATTGGCAGTTGAGTTGAAAACCCGAGACATTCAAATAGCCCATTTTCATCTCATAGTACCAATTTCCCTTCCCTCAATTCCCAAAACATAGTTTCGGTACCGCTGTGGTCCGCACACACCAAACAGATCGCCTTGAACTTGGACGGTAAAGTCACTGACTCATGGTCATCACTGGCGTGGCGTTGTCTTTTTATTCTACATTTCCCTACTTCGCGCGGTACTACTCTCGAGTACGGTGCCGAGAGCGTACCTTCTGTACGTCATCGTTACCATGGCTTGGGGCGATGCCGCGAAGGACATACGCCTCTAAACAAGTTTAGACAGGCTTAAGCGTTAGGGTGAAAGAATAAAAGACGGACTCGATTCGTGATTGTTGGTGGATACCACGAAAATAGATAGGATAACCAGACACATTTTTGTCAATATCATTTATATCCCACGACTTTTAGAGAATAGATAGTATTTTTAGTACTTTTATAATCGATAATATAGATCAATAATTCTTTTAGTTAAAGTGATAAGTATCAAAAAGTTCAAAACATTTTTCTTAGTTCCTTCCTCGAACTGTCCGGCAATATGAGAAATCAGAACAATAGAATATTCACAAATGTAAATATAACAAGTTTTTTAGTGGCAATTCAAAATTTAAAAAGTAATACAAATTATGAAACAACAACAAAAAAATCAATCGGCGCTCCGGAGCGACTTGATTGATTCCAGTGGCGTATTTGCTTTTTCGGCTGCAGGAAAACCCGGAAAAACTTGCAGCCAATATCCTCTCTTTCATAGAATAAAATGTAGGGTGTCTCCAGAGGCTCCAATAAGTTCAAGATATCACCATAAAATTTTGTGACAGGACTATCGTCAAACTCAAACCAGTCTGTTTCATCCTTGACCAAAGCGTAATAATGATCAGATTCAACGCCAGAACCAAGAGAAATTTTCACCTCGGACCAATCAACTGTAGCTGAATATGTATTCGAAGAAAGCATTCACATTATCTCGTTCGGAGAAACACGTACTTGTGAATACTCAGAATTTAAAACCAATATTATACCGCCAGAGCACTTCGCCCGATGCGTCATTGCCTTTGATGTTTACCGCAGAGACGTCAAGAATAAAACCTGCAGACCATGGCCAACAAACCCGGAAAATAGTTTTGACATACCAGGTACAACCGCCGAAGGACTAGATATTGAATCTACTACTTGAGTCTTATCAATTACCTCATTTCTAATCGACAGTCTGTCGGATATAGAGGAAGGTCGACAATTTTTTCACATTTATCGTAAACGCCGTAGTTTTCCGGTTGACGACCCGGGCTGACGTCTTAACCGTTACGATCACCGACACCCAGTTATGCGGTAATGGTAATGGGTATTGCTGTAAATCGTAAACAGTCCAGACCTAGGACAAGTCCATTAAATTTTGTGATACGCGGCAGAGCTTCAAACGTTTCCTCTAATCGAATTAATGGATATAATTAGGGACGAAGATCAAAATAACGTTCTCCGTTTAATATATCCTTCGACTGTATCGGCATATCTAGAGAATGGCGATCAGTACAAATTAGGATTAGCCCAATTAATGATACTTAGTCGGAGATATGTAGTCACATATTTTGTGAAATTATGCATATGAATGAACCAAAATATTAATGAAAGAGTAAAAAAACAATTTGAAAACTTAGCTTTAATTTATATGCTCTCAAAAGAGGAAAATTCAAGCCCCAGTTGAAACTTGAACTAAGCTCAATTTAATAGGAAGGTAATATAACCCAGAAATGTACATTTGAATTCTGTGTTGTTGCACTTAATTTAATTTTTTGAACATATGTCCAATTTTTTAGATGAATCGACTTTAATCATCTAAAATTACAATTACCTAATCAATTATTAAAGTAATTAGACCAATAACACAAACGGATGGTTCAATTGCAACAACAGCCATAGAAAAAGCAAATCTACTAGCTGCACAATTTGCGTCCCACTCCACAGTCGATTATCTGGAAAAGGCACCACCCACAACGTCTAGTCAGGCGATATTAACAAGGCGTCTGGTCCTGATGAAGTGCCTGTCATCGTACACAAGAAGTGCCCAAATGAAGTCGCACCAGTATTTCGCAGACTTTTTAACCTGTCTTACAAGAAAAGTGTTTTTCCCTCTTGTCGGAAGATTGCTCAGCCTATTCTCAAAAAGGGCAAAGAGAATCTTCCAAATACTATAGACCAGATCCATATTGTCTCCAACCCTCTTTTTATTGTACATCAACATCAACGACTCATTGAAGAAAACGAAGAATCCAATATATTGCCTTGCTGACGACAGCACACTTGTCTCGTCATTCCATTTGGATACCAGGACATCAGTTGCGGACGCACATCTTCACTAACAGCAGGAGGTTGCATATCCTATTAAGGATCTAGAAGTAATTTCGAATTGGGGGAAAGTATAATGTCAGGATAGACAATTCCGCTTTCTGCTTCGATAAGTTTGTTGGGTGTTGAAAGGGATACTAATATGTCTTGGCACAATCATGTTGCTGGAACTGCAAGGGCTGTTTCTCAAAAGCTTGGAACACTATTCCGAACCAGACAACTATACACACCTCAGCAACTTTTGATGCTTTATTAAGCTCAGACGATCCAAATGACTGAAAATTTCTGATGATATCTCACACACTTTGTTTTATTTAAATTTGAAGATTGAAAAATGGATCAAATCAGGTGAGAGAGCAGGTTATTCCAACGGATCGCCCCTACCCATCCTCATGCCTAGGTAGGTATGCCTGATTCAAGCAATCCCTCACAGGCCAAATAAATGTGGGCAAACTTCATTATTTTCAGGGAGCGAATGATACACATTTTGAAGATTCATTGAAATGAACTGTTGTGAGTTTTGAAGAATTCATGATATGGATAGGTTTATTGCAGATTCTAACGAAGAATATTGAGCTACTAATCACTTAGGAACGGCTAATTTGATTTCCAGTCATAAAAAAGTATCACATAAAGAATTGAGTTACCTCTCAAACGAGTTATCATGAGATCCTTCTCTCTATTAAAAAAAAGTTGATAGAGCCAGGTGATATTACACTATAGACTTTTTTTTATCAAAAAGTACCATAGATGATTCTTTTTCATACAAATTTTGTCCGATCTTGATATCTCCCCCCGTTCAAAAGTAAGGAGGGGGTGGACTACATAAGTCCGCACGATACAGCCTATCCGATATATCACGACGAACATTTTCATTCACAGTAATGTCAATATCTCTGCAAATATTTATCATTATCCGCCGTATATCCAATATTGAAGCAGGTTTAGTTTCGTACACTTTCTGCCTCAAATAGCCCCATAAAAAGTCCAAAGGTGTCAAATCTGGCGAGCGAGCTGGCCATTCTGTAGGACCTCGACGGCCACTCCAACGATCGGGAAAAGTAGTATCCAAATACTATCCTACTTGTCTGGAGTTCCCTCAAAAATTTTCTACAGATAGAACGATTCGAAAAACGTTCATTGAAACTCTTATTGGTCTCGAGGAAGTTACGCGTTGCACCGTAAAGAAAAATCGCTTCATTTTATCTTCCAATGGACGAGAATTGACCATTTTAAAGATTGTTGACGTGGTAACTTTCTACTAGTAAAACCGAAAACTAAATGAGAATATTCTAACTGAACAATGATGTTCATTGTCGTACTGACATTTTTTGTCGTTTTTATAAACAAAAAATAACTTGACAAACCTCATCGGGTTGTTGGAATTGCCATATGGCAGATAAAAAGGAATATTTCTAGAAATATCGATATTAATGTGTTTGTCTCCAGGAAATTATCAAATGTTTCGCCATTTTGTAGTAGGTGACTTCATTTTCTAGGTCATTTCATTAGTTAGAAGCTTCAAGATGATGTAGCACAAAACTCCACTTTCTATTTAATTTTTTCTTCCAGATGGCGCCCAGTCGCCATTTTGAAAGTTTCATTTGTCAATTTTACTTCAAAATAAAGTATTCATGCTTTCATTTCATTATGCCAAATTTTAATTTTTTGTTTACCCGTTCAAAAAATAAAAGGGAGGGGGCATTAAAGAAATGCACTGTGTAATGTTTCTCATGATATATTCCATCGTAGATCCTCAATGATAAATTTAATTGAAGCCCGAAAGTCAAGTGTTCATATACGAAAATTTTTCATCCTTTTTTACACAAAACCAACATTTTATTAGAAAAAAAATTAAAAAATGTCGAACTTAGTAGTAAATGGTCCAAAATTAATTTTTCCATCCCTCGAACCTTTTTGGAGCTTGTCCTCCAGCCTATCGCAACCCTGATCTCGTCCAACTTTTCCATCGACCGGGTAACCGAGTTCCATTCACCAATTAGATATAATTGAAGGCAAGAAGTGTTTTTGGTCGGGGTTAATAAACGCGCAGAGCGCTTGCGCGGACATCTGTTGCAAACAATCTTGGAACTCCATCTTCAACTTCTCTTTTAATAACCGAAATTGAATTGCTGTAATGCCGGGTCGGCAGAAACTTTTAAAGACTGTAATGGAATAGCTCAGATAGTGCGAGAAAGTTGCCGGCGGCATAAGCACCGCTTATAACAGCATTAATAAAGGATTTCAGTGATGTTCTCTAATTTTTTCAATGAACCAACACGTGAATCAGACTTTACAATGACATGAAAGGAGAGATTACATGTAGCTTTGGAAATGAGACCTAAACCATAGTTCGAAGTTTTGAATACGTCGTGGATCTTCAGATTTCTAAAAGTCTTCGGAAAACACAGTAGTTTTTATTAATTTATTCATTTATAGGGAATAAAATCCAATAAAGTGTAGAAAATTCACAAAAAAGTAACAATCCAAAAATGTAAAACATAAACTAGTACACTACGGAATGTTTCTGCAGCACACATCTATATAATATCGTAAGATACTTCAGAATATATAATTACACTATAGACTAGGGTAGATAATTTTTGAAACCAAAAAAATTATAGTAGGATGAGACCCATTGGGAAAGGAAGGAAAAATAATGAAAATGAAAGGAAAAATAAATTACGGTAGATTTGGAGTCGGGAAGTGGGAGGAGATGAGTTTTTAGGGGTAAAAATCAGTTTGTCTCGATTTACGGCAAAACTGCAAGTCTTATTGAAAAAAGTTGAATAGCAAAGTTGTAGGTAATGGAAAGATCTACAACTTTTGTGTCTACAAACTTTCACATCAAAATCCATTTGAAAAATTGAAATAACCAAGTTTTTGTTTTTTATTTTTATCTTTTACAAAAAAAAAAATTCACGAAATTCGGTGAAAACTCACTTTATTATGTGTCCAAGTTACTGTCTTTTTTTGAATTTGAAAAATTTATTCTTCCACCTTATTTTAATTTAATATCGAAAAAGCACCCTGATTTTCAATCGAAAATTTACGCGTCAAAATATTTCCTTTTTTAAAAAAGTTGGTGGACTTTTTATTCGTTGAAATCTCTACTTTCTGATAGTGTAAATAAATATACGTTACTATGAGAAATGTTCTCGAAAAAATGCAGAAAACGAAAAAAACTCAATTCTAAAAATTATTTTTTTATCATTATGTACAATTTGAAGCTATTTATTCAAATTAACACTGTAATCACTCATGTGGCGTAAGAATCCATGAAACCTTGAAATTGCAAAAAAAAACATGCAAAAATAGTTGTTCAAAATGTCAAAGATAGGATTTGAAGGGAATTTCATTAAAAAAATAGTGACTGCTGCAATTTTTTTCCAATAAAAAAGCTAGTTTATCAACTTCGAATTTTATTTTTGTCATAGAAAATCTCATAATATATAAATTTTTTTCACTACATTAGTTTTTGTCTCTTCGATGGCATTTTTTCGTTATTAGACTCAACAAAACTTTCCAATTCTAGCAGATCTTCAAAATTTTCAGGACCATCACCGTCTTCGTCTTCGATATTATTTCCAGTCTGCATTGCTTCATAATCCACAATTTCTTCGTCTACAACTTCCTCGTAGACTTTTTCTCCACATTAGAGCATTTTTCAGAGCCATGACAATAAGAGCAAAAAATTTGTGCATTTTGAACCATGTTTTCGGCACCACATTTCAAATTGTTACATCAAGTTTCACAGCTGCAGCAAATAGTTTTGAGCAATATTTCCGGAACTAATTCCTTTTCTGTAAATTTGGGCACAATGCCTCGTTCATGTTGCTTTCAGCCCCAATCTGTTGCTGTCAGTTCGTTACCCAGCCATGTTTGAAGTTGATAATACGCCCTGTAACAATGCTGTTCTGCTGCACCTTCTGTGGGTGGGAGATTTGCTAATATGAAAGATGATTTAATTTTTGCTAATTGAAATTTTCGAAGTATTAATTGATTCAGTGTCAGAGTATCATTTTTACTCTTATAAATAGATTAAATTGATTGTAATCCATTTTTTTATATCTTTTCCGTTTGGGTCTTTTTCATAGAAAATGTTGGCCAAGTTTGACATTATTTTAGCGTCTAATAATGAATTCACGATACTTTTCTTTCCTTTCCCGGCAAATCCAGATGTATTGCAACTTGAAAAAGAATTCAGAAATGCAATGATATTTTTTAAAGATTCATATTTGAAACTATTTGTTTATTAATTATAGTAGTGTATTTGAATTTATTATTTTTTTGTTTATTTGTGTAACATGAAATCCTACGCTACATGAATAAATAGCTTCAACTTGTACATGATGATAAAAAATAATTTTTGGAATCGAGTTTTTTCGTTTTTTGCTTTTTTTGAGAACATTTCTCATAGTAACGTATATTTTTTTACACTATCAGAAAGTAGAGATTTTAAAGAATGAAAAGCTCATGGAATTTAAAAAAAAAACAGATATTTTGGCGCGTGAATTTTCGATTGAAAATTAGGGTGCTTTTTCGATATTAAATTAAAATAAGGTGAAAAAATAAATTTTTCAAATCCAAAAAATTACAGTGTCTTTGACACATAATAAGGTAAGTTTTCACCAATTTTCGTGAAAAAATTTTTTTCTTGTCAAAGATAAAAATAAAAAACCAAAAACTTGGTTATTTCAATTTTTTAAATAAATTTTGAGGTTATGTGAAAAAGTGTTGTCATAAAAGTTATAGATCTTTTTATTACCTAAAACTTTGCTGTTCAATTTTTTTCCATAAGACTTGTAGTTTTGGCGGAAATCGAGATAATCTGATTTTTACCCTAAAAAACTCACCCCCTCCCATTCATTATATTTCTTTTCTTTTCCAATAGGTCTCATTCTACTATATTTTTTTTCCCTTTTTACCTTTTTTTGAAGGCTTCAGCATTAGTCTACTAGCCATCAAATGAGAAAAAAAATTGCAACAAATATTATAATAGTGACTGACTGTGAATTCAATATCAAAAATTTTTCATCACGTATAGGTTTTTAGTAATAATTATTTTCATTTTATACAAAAATTTTCACATATTATTGGGAAACATAAGATCAAAACCAAAAAAAACAATATAACAGGATAACAAATGAAGTCTTTTGTGCATAACCTTTTTGCAAATGTTGACTTTTTATTATATATTTCATCGTTTTCCCTTATAAAGAACCAACAATAATCCCCCATCACTGCTGCATCCCATCTGCCTTGATAACGTTGCTCCATTTTTAGTATGTCTTGGTGCAACCTCTCCCCTTGTTCGTCACTGACAGTACCCAATTTTTCTGATGAAAAATTCAAATGAAAACGCAAGAAATGGATTTTGAGAGACATGCGACATCCCATTCTTCAGTAGTTTTCAAGTTCAAGCTCTTCTACAAGTGTTTCGTAATTTTCTACTTTCTTGTTTTCTGAAAGCTCCGAAACAATCCTTCTGAAAGAACTCCACGCAGCTAATTCAACATTACTTAATTTTTGATCAAACTGTGTAACCCCCCAAAGTTTGAAAAAGCAAATTAAATATTTTTCAATATTTTGGGGTTCCAACACCGGTTGCTGATAGGCTGCTCAGTTTGATACGGGAGGGTGTGAGTAAGTTCAACCCAGGCTTGATTGATAGCTATTACTATATAT
>WOGR01000542.1:0-24580 GCA_015342045.1 Leptinotarsa lineolata | reverse complement strand
TTATACTCCAAATGTGTTCGTTATTTCGGTTGAATATCCCACAATTCGTAAAAGTGCTTTCATCTGTCCCAATTACATTTTTCAGGCAAACAGGAAAATCAGGTCTTCTTATTAGCCAATTACAAAATTGTAATGGCCTTTCGGGATCACCTGGATGCAGTATGTGAGATATGTGTATTTTGTAACATTTTAAACCGCTTTTTTGAGATGTCTCCAAGCGCTTGTATGACAAATATTCATTAAGGAGGAAATTTGACGTGTAGATATCCCCGGGTTCATGTTTATCAGCAAATTATTAATTTTCATTGAAAAGGGCACAATGTCTAACTCACCTCGTACATACCTCATTTATCAAATTTTCTTTAGTTTCTGGTCCATCCTGTATCCGTATTTTTCCTCGGCTTTTCATATACACCAAACTCTGAGATTTTGATCCAATAACTTGAACACAGTTCGATGTGGTTGTCGTCTTTCGGGATACTAGTTTGAATACATTTCCGATGTCCTAACACTGTTTCATTTCGTATTTGTAATAAATTTGTATCATATCTCTTTTTTCTTCATTCGTGAAAGCCATTTTTTGCCCAAAATTCAATGACTTGTACAGTAACAAAATGTCATTGAGTGTAACAAATTGAAAGTCAAATTTAGAAGCATCAAAGTCAAAGCCTATTACCTATGATAAGAATTAATTTTTTTCAATATCTCCAATTTTTCGAAAAAGAATGATAACTTGTGATACATCATTGGAAAGGTAAAATCTGGTTCTATTCAGAACAGAAAGAATCCAATGTAGCACCCATAAGAAAAAATAAAGTTGATGATGGTCGCCGTTATGTAGCAGGAAAAAAGTGGCGATGTAGAAGTACAGTTTATTTTCGAATCCTTCAGAAAATAAAGCCAGAAAAAAATAAAAACCATTTACCGAAATTTCTGTTTTTTCGGATATCTCCGGATATATTCGGAATTCCAGAACTTTCTCAACGGCATATTGTTAATCAGGTAAATGCGCAACTTTGCTCCAATTTAACCATCTTCGTATCTATCATAGTTTCTGAAATTCCAATGCTGAGGATCGAATTTGAAACACCCTGTATACAGAAATAGAAATCACACAATTTTACCGTTGTTCAAAACAGAAAATGACGTGTGTTTCTGCAATGACATCCAAGGTTTCTTTGGTGTCATTACTACACCTATGATCGAAATGAATGCCGTTTGTTCATAGATGGTTGCAAGTACAGTTTGAAATTATCTATACATCACATTGGAAATAAAAAACCATCCATGCTACGAGAAATGAATACATTGTAATTAATTTTCAAATATAAATTGATTTACATATTCATTATAGATTATTAGTCTATTGGTTGGGATGCAACCTGGATTCACATAATTTTGTTGTTTTTCATGCCTGTGGGACAGCTGTGCCGTTGATCATGATTATATGAGGAAGATATGTGGCCTAGTCGTATCCATTATGAGCCAGGACAATGAAACGTGTTCACTGTACCACTTGTCAACCCAAGTGATGTTATTACCACCTCTTAACATTAAACTTGGCCTCAAAGCCAAGCAAGAGAAGGACCGGCTTTCCAGTATTTTTCCAATTTCTTTCCAAAGAAGGAATATTTGTGGGCCTGATATTTGAAAACTAATGGCTGACGCAAAGTTTTCAAAATATTTCAACCCCTGATGAAGCAGTAGCATGGACATAGTTTCAAAGTGTTGTTCACAGTTTCGGTAACCACAAATCATTGGATTGCAAGCAAGTAATCGACAATTTTTGCAAAATTACCACAAGATTGGAGCCTAAATGTCTCTGAGAAAACATTTTCTTCGCTCATATTTTGCTTTTTTCCCACAAAACTTGGACGACACGAGCAAGGAGGCCTGCAAAAATTGAAAGGCGATATCAAGGATTTTGGGGTGAAGACATGATGAGAGATTACTATTGGATTCTATTGCATGAAACAAGATCCTATGCAGTCTAAGAAACTCAGTTCAACCTCTGTTCGTTTCAATATTTTTCAAGTCAATAAATGCCATCAATAGTCAAAAATAGTTCAATCATGAATTTATTGAATACTTGAAAAACTAAAACGAATTTCTACAAAGGGGCAACTGACTTGGATTCAGCCCCCAATTTACCTTATAAACAGCTTTTGGCTATTCAGGTCCGAAACCGTGTAAATTTGTGAAATTATGGTATTCAATTTTATGTTCAGTAAATTGGAATACTGGTGTTTCATATTACATTTTTCTATTTTATTATCTTCTAGATAGTAAATACCAACAGAAATACTATTCATTTAATATAAAATATTACTACAGAAGACTTATCCTTACATATATATTGATATCACTTTTTGGGTTTCCAAATTTTCTGAAAGTACAACTGTGAGTGAGGGAAACTGAGTTGAAGAACTATTTTCTTCATTTGATGAATTTCTCATACTATTTTTAGTTCTGTTGAAAATGCCAAGGATGAAACAGTTTAATAAAGTGATTTAATAAATGTGGCAAGCAGTGTGGCAAACACTATCTGTAGATTTAAATATATTTCCTGTCTTTCTCAATTTTTCTTCCATTCATTTAGGTATTTTTCACAAAACAGCTAACCTCTGACTTAGCAATTTTAGGCCTGAATGTGCATTCATCTATGTGATCTATCAACTGCTAGTTGACTAATGATTGCATGAATGGATCGACCCATAAATTACAGGACTTAAAATTCAGTTATCATTTCATATTCATTGATATACTATTTTTTACCAGTGGTAAATATTAAATCCCTAATGTTACTTCAATTTCATCTTAAATGCAATCACTCTATTTGATGCATTCATTCATTGGTCAATTTAAAGCCAACTATTTGCTACTGATTGAATTTATTGAATTCAATCCTCTACAGAATTTTCTACAGAATTTGTAAAGGCATCTATGGATTTTTAATCATTTTAAGATACGTGAGATAACGCTATATTGTTTATAAAAATGAAAACACTAATGTAGCAGGTCAGCTTAGGGATTTCAGGATAAGGTTGTGCCATTTTAACAAGTTGGCCAGTCACATTAATATTACCATCCTTCGTTAAACGAATCTGAGCTGAAGCATTTTCACCAGTGATTCCACGCGAGAATTTTGATTCACACCTCCTTTATTATAGGTTTATAAGAAAAAAACTGAGGCAGCTAAAAAAGAATATTTGAAAGCTCTAGCAGCATATAGGGCCAGCCTAGTGTCGAAAGGTGCTGGTGAAGGAGAAGGAATTTATGGTAATTACGGAAGCTATCAGGCTGGTGCTCCCCAATACTCTGCTTATCAACCTCAAGGTAATATCCCATCACCTCCAATGTCCTCAGCGCCAACTCCGCCCTCACAATCACCCATTGGAAAGAAACCACCCATGGGTTTGGGAAACATGAATTCCTCCCCTCAACAGCAACATCAGAATATGATGCAATCCAATATGGGACCAGTGCCAAATCACATGAATATGCAACACCTGCAACAGCAACAACAGCAGCAGCAACAGCATAATAGTTACATGCAGCAGGTGAGTGGATTTGTATTTCTCTAAAACTTCTTGTCAATGGAATTGCAGTATACAGTGAGTGTCAAAAAGTTTGCACCATATGGGAAACTTTTATTATCCATTTGTCAGAAAATTTCTGAATGGTGTACAGGGGAGAACAAAAAATAGGAATTTTAATCAATAGTAAACTATGTACCCTTACTCTTATTTTCGACATTATTAGAAAAGTTTATTCAGAAAAGTTGTTTAAATTTGAAATCAATATTCAGATTTGAAATCACATCCACCAATGTAACAAAACAAAAAAAAATCATTTTTTATGGTTCTCGCCTCATAAAGAGTACTAGTATCTCATATACACCTTAGGTGCCTCCCTCATATTACTATAATAATATTTCAATGCGAAATTTAGTCTAATTTATTGTTCGAACTAGTATATCGATGTTTGTTGAAAATGGTTTAAATTTTTATTAGTTTTTTTGTGCAAAAATGATATTTCAATCTGTATGTATGTCCATAATAACTATCAGTATGATTTAAGACCAGAAATACTTTCAATTTGTCATTAAATCATATATTAAGTTTACAAACTTGATCCTTTTCAGCTATAACTCCTTCTGGAACCTTCATATAAATATCCTATTTTACTTTGCCACTGAGGAAAGCATTTTTCACATCTACATAGTGGATGATGAGGTCAAACTGATTCGAGAAGGCTAAAAAATCTGAATGTGGTAATTCCAGCTACAGGTGCACATGTTTCTTGATAATCTAGTAAATATTGTTGTTTGAACGCCCTGGCTCCTAGTCTAGCTTTATATTTTGTTGGATTACCATATTCATCATTTTTGATAGTAAAAACCCATTTGGAATCTATGTTTTTGTTTATAGGCTTAGGCACTAATGTCCAAGTTTCATTATATAAAAATGAATCAAGTTCGATTTTTATGGCTTCCTCCCACTGATATCAAAATTTTTTGCTGATAATATGGTATTATAAATATTGTCATCAAGCATTTCACTACAGGAATGAGATGGAAGATTCTTAATTCTCTCACTATTTCTAACATCACGATAAATTTGTTCTTTTACTTCAGTGAATTTTGGATCATTCTCAGTTACTAATTTTTCTGAGTTGGTATCAGATTTACTAGTTTTGGAACCTTTTTTTTAGTCTAGAGGTACTTAAATTTAATTCGTCCACTAAAACATCACGTGTGACGAAAAAATTTTCAGACTGCACATTCCACAATTTGTAACCGTTTGGTTCATATCCACTTAGTATAGCTTTGAATGATTTCTCATCAAATTTATGTTTTCTAGTTTTGTTATGGACATAGGCTGTAACCAAGCACATTCAAATGATGTATTTTCGGTTTTTTATTTTGCTTCGTATGGCGTTTTATTTATTTGCAGTGCTTTAGTACAGCTTCATATTGGTGGCATTGTTCGAGATTTTTCTGTTAGAACGATTAATTCGCTCTGCAATGCCATTTTGCTGTGGTGTATGTGGAACTGTAAGGTGGTACGCGATTCTTTTTTGAACGCAAAATTCTCTGAAGTTATATAGATATTCTCCACCGTTTTGACAATAAAGATTGACTACTTTTGAATCAAAATGCGATTTACTGTTAGCCACATAATCTTTGAATTTGTGCAACAAATCTGATTTGAAAGTAATTAGATATGAAACTGTATACTATTTATAACTATCAATAAAACTATGAACTGATTTTTATTATCTATTGTAGGTGGTGTTATAGGGCTAGATACATCTGTAATAATAATGAATAATGGCCTTTCATCACTAGGTTTTTGTTTATCCTTTCAAAATGGTAATCTTGATTGTCTTCCATATATGCAAGATTCACACATTTCACTTGGTTTTATTCGATCAATATATGAGTAATGCCTTTCATGCCATATTCCATTCGTCATCTTGGTTTTCAACATCCTGGTCTATAACATCCAAAACTTGTAGTTCAGAAAGTAGTGATTTCACATGTAACTTCCAGATGCTATAACGTTCTCCATTGAATTGTTGAATGTTTCGTTTATTATTTTTGATATCCATTTCATCTGCATGGACCAGATTCGGAAGAACATAAGTTCACTTTTGATTTTGTTTTACGTATACTGGGCCCATAATCTATTAGGATAGGGCATCAAATTGAAACGACCTTAGGTAGACTCATTCATTTATACACGAACACTTCATGAATGCTCTAAAGCAACTAATATATATATATATAATAATATCTAGTCAATCGAGTACAGATATGATTCGTATTTGCAGCGTTTCTATTATATAATTATATTAGAATAAAATGATAAGCCACAATACAGGGCCATTCCTATTTAATGTTTTATTGATAAACCCAACAATCCCCTGCCGTGAAAGTATCTATATTAAAAAAAAAATTAACAGAATTGCGTCACTCTGTATATTTAAAAGATAAAATCTAGAGGCCACAAGTGGCAGTTTAAAATTGTTTTTGAAGTAGACATTTGTCACCTTTATAATAGTTTTGTTGATAATCAATTTGTATCAACGAGAGATGAAAAAAAGACGAAAAAATGTGAGAAGAAAATCAAAGGCAATTATATTTTTATCACTGCAGAAACAGCACATATCCAAATTCCGTGATCAAATACTTGGACAAATTTTCAATGCACAAATGTTTTTTTTCTGGAGAACGGAATGTTTGTGTTCAAAAAATTGTAAACAGTTTCCTTCTAGAGGGAACAGTTTTTTAATATCACATATACGATCGGTGTTAAAAATAACGGTTTGGAGTTGGAATAAAACGATCATTTAGTGATATATCCCTTTAAATAAGTCACATGTAGAAGTAAAATACTTTTTGTTTGTTTCATTATGTGACAAATATTTTTATTCGACTCAGTTTAGTTCTCTTAAACCAAACTTAGTTTCCTTTTGCAGGTCCCTCAGCAACAGCATGTTCCGATGTCTCCACAACAACAACAGCACGTCCCAGTATCACCTCACATGCAGCAACATATGAGTCCACCACCCATGGTTTCCAGTTCCCCTCCCGCTTCTGCTCCCCCAGCAACCATCCCAACATCCGGGCCTCCACAGAATGTAGGTCAGGGTCAGATCAGGCCCCAGAACGCATGTATACGTCACGGTTGTCCCAATCCAGCCATCACTAATCCGGAATGGGAAGACGAATATTGCAGTAACGAATGTGTCGTCAGCCATTGTCGGTAAGTGTGTGTTCAAGGAATGAAATTCATTCATTGATTCATTAATTCATTTTGTTGTTTTGAAATATATCTTGACATATAATCTACTTTTTATGATTAGAAGTACAAATAAAAATCTATGTATCTATCAGACATTGTAACATTTTGAGAAATATACAAAAAGGACCCTTATAAACTAGTACAGGGAAGAAGAAATACAATAAGCTCATGGGGATGCAGTGTTTTCCAAAAACTTGGAAAAAAGGTACGAGTTGAATGGCTCCTAAGAAGCAAATAAAAGTCAGAATAGATTTCTATTAGTTATTCATAATAATATATAAATATGGGAAACTCCCAAGAACGAAAAAATAAATAGAAAATATCACTGTAAAACTCTGCATGAAAGTAAGAGAATCATGCTTCATAAGAACATCGGTTTTTACGGACGAAGTCGCAGTTAAAGAGAACAAAATGGCCCAGTGGATCCAGACGTACCAAACGTTTTGTCTGCTACAGTGGTATGTATGAGCATTGACTCATAGTCTCAGCAACGACTGATTGGCCAACTACTTGTTCACTCATATTCATAATTTCAGAGGGTGGTGAAAGTGATGGTAGGAACAGTGGTGGAGCCAGGGGGTGGGGATGGTGGTGTTCTTGATATCAGTCTGTAAAATTATATGATTTCTTGAAATTTAAAATGATTTTAATCAATAATTCATTCTTTTTTTTTTTCAGAGATGTATTCACAAACTGGGTGTCTGTCAATAAAAGCCAATCACAGAACTTTTCAACAGTTAAATAAATTTAGTACTAGGGAGAGTTGCCACAGGGCAGGAAATGAGAGTAAGTAGCAATACCACCATCAGACAGATCTACGTTTGCAATGAAGTATCAAATAGGACGGTTACGATAATATGTAATAGTGAGAGGATAGATTAAGGATTGTAAATAAAATGATAATCATTTTAGTGTGAGGTTGTATTGAAGCAATAGAAGCAATACGATTTCATTATTATAGGTATACAATACTGAATAATATTGTAATCCTAGCATTATACGTTGTATAATCAGTATAAGGGGGGCAAAAAAGTATAAGGATAGTTGACCTTGTTGATATTTTTTATTATTCGTCATGATGTTCAGTTTCAAATTTATTATCACATTATATTGTGTCGTTTGTACTTCTGGAATTATCATATCAGAGCTTGTTTATTTTTTAAATGAATTATACAATTATGAGCTAGTGCGGCTTTTGAAGATAAAAACCAAATTTTTCTGTTGAAAATTGTTATTCTAAATATTTCATATTGCAGTTAATTCTGAGCTGTTTTCGTTTTTGGAAAAATTGAACTGACCACTTCTTTGGTATTTGCGAACTTGTGCATTGTGTTATTGTTTGATCAGTGTTGTTATTGCCTTATTCTCACTTAAGTTTTAATGGAAATGAAGTTTGTTAGAAAAATTTTTTAAATCATTTTATGAATATGGTTTCGATCATGGTCACATGAGTATATAACATCAATTCTAATAACAATCCGGGTTCTAATATCCACTCTCTGGGAAGTGTTACACAGCATAATTAACTATATTCGATAAGAGTTGAGTGGTGGCAAGGTTTCATATTTCATTGTTGAAACTGAGTTTGTGTCAATCCATCAATATATGGATCAGATAAAAATTGCCCATATCTGAAATGGATTGAGTTTTCTATATTGATTAGAAGCCCTAATCATTGAAAAGGTTCAAATATGTTTTTAAGTACTTATCGAATATAGTCAATAAAAATATTGACACAAGAATGATGTTTGTATTGTTCATTTTTGAGTTTTGTTTATTTTTTGAAAGTTGTTTTTACTGTATTCAATTCATCATCCATATCAATAAGGTTTTTTTCAACACATGAATTTTTTCCGATTTTGCTACTCTTCCGTAATCATTGGAGTCAGTTGTCATATGTAATTGACGTTTATATTATACATTGGCCCTCCTTATCTTTGACACACAGTATAAATATGAACTCTTATCGATTATGATGTTTTCGGTACAGTGCAATGTAAAGTATTGAAAAAGTCCCTCAGATTTAGTATTTTCAGTGAATTTTTGGAAACCGTTTCATTTCAATATAACCGTCAAATATTCAAACTCTTTCCTTTGAATTTGAAGCATAATAATTCATTTGCTATAAATAGTGATTGAGAGACTGATGTCGTGAGGTATTAAAAGATAATGATCTTCAGAAATTTTATGAAAACATGTTATACATGGTAGTGTTACACTTCATACATAACTTTTTTTCACAAAAATGTTTCTTCTCAAATACTATTGTTCATTATTTGTTACATAATCTTTAGCGCCCCCCTTATAACAAAATTAAATTTGTTAAACCATGCTCTGTAAATGCATGTAATCCTTCATGAAAATTTGTAGTTAGAAATGTCCAGAGTACATATAATATTTAAAAAAAAACTTTAGTTCATCTAGTTAGGTATCTGTTATACGGAAAAATTCCAGAACTGTGAATATTTTGATGAATGAGGAACAACTGATGATCAATGTGTTCTATGTGTTAGATATTGAATTCCTTATGGTTCTCTCCTCTGAATCTGCGAAACAAAAAATATCTGAAAAGTACAGTTGAGGTATTTATTCAACGGTTCTGCAAATTTATTTGATTTGATGTTTCCAAACGTGTTTTATGATTTGTTTACAGAATGTCCAAGTATAATTCAAAAAACTCTGGGTTCAGATGGCACTTATAACTGAGTTTTCACTGAAAAATGAAGAATCTCCAATTCTTCAGTTTCTAGCTTAGTCAAATGAACCGAATTGATGAATAGAATTTGGAACCTCTCTAGTGAAATGAATCTATTGAAAATTCTTTTTCCATACCAGAAACAAAATTGATGTCTCTTGACGTACGATTTATAGTTAGTTATCTCCTGATGATGCTAATTTGGTCAGCGAAACGTGCTTCGAGGGACAGCAGTATTGTTCTAGTGTAAAAAAGTATTTTCCATAGATGAAGTAACTGATATTTCACAGACATTTCATTTAGAAGTTAATGGGTAACCAAATTCTAAAAAGAAAAAGTCTATAGGGCGTCAATAGCCTCGCTTGTTACATTTCCACAAAAGGTTATCAGAAGGTGGGTGAAAATAAGTCGGACATGGATAATTAGAAAATATCTCACAACAAAATGATTAATGAACTCCACAGATCTGCTGTGGCGGAGAGGATCGTAAACATACGAGATTACAATATACAGCAGTGGTGTATAAAACATTAGATCAGTAATATAATCTCTTCAGTCAAAAACCTTTGAACCTAATGGGTTAAAAATATTAGTAATAATGTATTTCATTTGAATCCATTGTTTATCACAAGCCAGATGGTTTAAGGAGTAATTTGAAAAGGATGCCTATATTTAAAATTATAAAACTAGTATGTTCAGTATAAAGGATGCTTCAATCAAAACTCTCGCAGAAATGATCAAAAGAGCTGTAATTGGAAGATACATCGGATAGAGTAGTGAACTGAATAAGGCGCTTATTTTATACTCGTACCTATGGTGAATACTTATCGGTAACCTTCGGTTCCTTCTAAGATTTATCTCTTCCTAGACTATAAAAAACTGGCTAACTGAGATTGTCACAATGATTAGATTCGTTTACAAAGAAGAAACTCTCTAGATGGAGACGAAAACTGACGTATTTGAAATAACAAAGGAAACGTTCGAAACTTATTTGTCAATTGACGCGATGACATTGCTGATGAATTACTTTTGAACTTCAGGACTCACCTATATAGCGAAATGTCAGTTTATCAACACTTTCCCCTGGGATAGGTTTGCTGATTTGCTTTAAATTTAGCTTTGTTTTCTTTGATTGTCCCTTGAAAACTGTTTCTCAAAGAGTTGGATTCTCATCTGTACTGTCTCTGTCTTTTCTCTCCGGCTTATCAATTTGTAGAAAGATCAAAAAATTGAAAGGGAGGAACTTTCAATGAACATTTTCATATCAAAAATATTTTTTAAAGAAGCTGTTATTCTCATTTTTATGTCCACACTGATGAAAACAATTGAAGAAACAAGAAATTTTCATACAAATTTCTGTTAAATTTCTCTCAGCATGACTTTGTTTCGTAGATTCAGTTGTATGTGGCGTACAATTATTTTTATATCATTGACCAATCAAAGTGACGCTTTCTGTCGATGTATATAAATTAGCAGTTGTTACTTTATTGTTATCGATGTGAGCAATTCGTTTTGCGTGAACATCCCTAGTATTAAATGTGGTGAAGGATGTATATTTGTGAATATGTTGAATGAGTTGTTAGGATTTGAACTGTTTGAACCAGTGCAATTGTTGAAAAACACCGAGTTTTCTATTTTTTTCTTTCAGTTCCTCGGTAATAAACTGTTTGCACAGTTTGGTCCATCAAAATTGTATAGAATGAAATAGTAAATGCATATTATGGAGTAAGTACGTAAAATTGTTTTATTTTTGTTTTTAAATGTGTTTTTCTTATTTTATTATTTTTTTATTGAAATAGTTTGAAACAACATGGAGTTGTTTCCAAACAATCATGTTTTTAAAATATTGAAGAATATCTAAAGTATATTAGATCATTATCTCTTTCATGAGCTTTAAAATTATTAAGTACAATTTATGTTTCACTATTACATTGTAAATATCATACTTGATTCGAATGAGCACACAACCTATACTATGTAATCAATTAATATTAAAAAATAAATAGATTCTACTTGAACAATCTTTTATTTCATCATAGCAAAAAATTGAGTTTCATGGATGGAAAAAATGAAATTACGGCAGGTAATAATATTATATTCCACAAAATTGAAATGGCTTACCTTTTGTTATTTAAAATTAGTAAAAAATGTTTTTCCTTTTTTTTATAAATGTTATGCAGAGCTCATCAATGGATGATGTTAAAGTATTTTACCAAAACATTGATAAATCACTCAGATTGTGGTTGATCAATCAATCAATGGCATCCAGTAATGAAAATACTGAAAAAAATTCAGAATAAAAAAGACGAGATGTTCATTTTAATAAATATTCGTCTGCAACATTAGGCGTGTTCGGTTTCACAAACCTGGAGCCAAGCGAGCTGCTGTAGATTCAATATCACATAATCATTAGAGTCAACAGAGCGATTGTATCTGAATGACATCTGCGGTATTATTTGTCATTACAAAACCTCTTTACCAAAGTTCAATAATACCATTTTTTCCCCCTGTCGTAATTACCACACACACAGCAGGTATAACTGAGACGTATCTGAATTATAGAAAGCTTGCTGAGGAAGGCGAGGTAATCAGGCGCTCAGATTTGTATTGAAAGAACACACCTATTATATGATAGCTATCAGTGTGATAATTTGCTGCGAGTTAAACTTACGATCAAATAAATTCATTTTTGTTTTCAAAATATTGTGATTTTATTTATATCTTTTTATTTTTGATATAGTATATAATTTGTTGGGAAATAAAGGTTTTGGCTTTCTACTTCTCCATTCATATACAAATAAAAAGATTAGTGTCTAATTCCGAAACACCGACGTCCGCCATTGGGGATGAGTGTTTCCACATAAGTGAAATTTTATCTCTTTCATTTTGAAGATGATTACTTGGTAATCGAAACACGTGTAGAGGTGTTAAAAATAACGGTTTGGTATTGGGATGGAACTCCAGCAAGACTCTTTCATGTACTAAATTATTTATGTAGTGAATGATATATAATCCAATTCCATAACAAATATATGACGGAATGGGCTTGTTTTATGCTATGGAAAATGATACTGGTTTGCTTATAGACTGATCGAGTTAGGGGTATATTATACTTATCAAGCCTAATCTGTCCCAATATCTCTTTATATTTCCAGAAAAAAGAACAATTCGAAAAGCAAAAATTTAAATTGCCCGGGTGTCTGTTGACCAATAAAATTGATCGTTTCTAGAGCGGAGTTGCCAAGTTTATTGGTTTTTAATATACAATCACAGATCTCATGATCCAATTTGACAGCCGCCATTTATGTTTTTATTGTTGTCAACTCGGTGTGAATACACGTGTTACAATTATCTAATTGAAGAACGTTTTTTTGTATTTCGTGTCATTAGTTTACATTTCGAAAAATATTTTTCAGGTTTTTTTTGGAAATAATTTTGCCGTTACCACCACTGAAATGGTTAAAATGTTTTATAACTTCGATAAATGACAGAGTCTGAAGTGAATGTCATATAAATAAAAGGGACCTACTAAATATACCACCTACAGTTTCAATTATTCACTCTTCATTTCGGTACCAAAGTATTGCAAATTTTTCAGGTAAAATTCATCGATTCTCAACATTTGAGGCTCAACATTCATTTTGAAATTATTTTAACAAAAATACGAAGTTATGTCTGGAAACCATTGACATTAGAAAGAGCACATTGTCGCATACACTACAGAGGGACCTGGCTGACTGGATGACAATATGGCTAATATACCAGTAACGTTGAGTTTCTTAGTTTTGGTGGGTGGCATGAATGCATAATTGATTTATTTCATTAGGGTTCATGAGCATTCGAAAACTATTTGAAAAAAAAGCTGGTTGAATTCTATTTAGAATCATATTCAGATATGTCCATTTTTATGCCTAATTCGTAGATTCGAGCAATCTTATTATTGTATATTCATTTGTTTGCTGGCTTTGTTCTCAAAAAAATGAATGACTAATTACAGAAAATTTTGATTGGTCGTTCATTTTCTCAGGAAAACAGATTTATTGATTTATTCGGCATTACCTCAGAAGCTTTTGTTGGATCAGTTGAGTACATTCAACCTTCCTCTCAAGTTTTGGAAGATTCAACAGATTACCCAAGCTAGCCTATAACGCTTGAATTTAGTAGCAATATCAGAAAGAAGTATGTATGTAGGAAGCGTTTTTTTTTTATAATAAATTGCAGTTGTACAGATTGAGGATTGTGGAAAAAATTTATTATTCGAAATGATTCTTTAATCTAGTTTGCTATATTCTTTGATTTTCATAACTGTATATTATTTAATAATGAATAAAATCATAGTTTAGGTAAATATTTTGTGATCTTTCGACTTTATGTATTGATTTTAGATATAGAACTCACTTCCTAACATGATTCATCTCCATGTGAAGAATTTTTCATTGACTGAAATGTTAACGGGTTTATATACACTTCCATAATTAAATTGATGATTATTGTCTGCATAAATTTTACGATTTGGCAATGTTGATTATTTGTTTCTATTGGTCAATTGAACAAGAAGCGGGAATAGGGCTGTGACGTCATCAGCCTACCAAATTCGATTTTTAAATTAATTGGATACGGAAAAACTACGGTACTTAGAGAGATGAAACAAAGTGCACTGTTTTTCAATTTGACATTCCTATCAAGTGAACTACAAACCAAAAAACATGAAACAAGCCCATTCTTAATAGAAGAGTGGTTTGTTTGAAAGTGGTTTACAATGTTTCATGATGAATTTTACTAGTTTGGACTTCCATTGTCTTAAATGATTCGAATCAATGGAAGAACAAATAAAATTGGAATGAATAGCTGAAATATCAATTATATTGAGCAATAAAATGTGAAAAAAATACAATTAAATGATTATTATAGTTCATTCACTTTATTGTATTTTCATTTCACGTTCAATTGCCTATATACAGGGCTTTCCAACGAAAACTTGACCTCCCCTGTAAATCAGAAACGGACATGTAATCCAAAATTTCAAAGAACACGTTAATTTTTATTTCTAAAGGGACTAATTCTAATATGAAAATCATACCCGAAACTTCACCCCCCTGCGGTCAACAACTACCCCCCTATTTTTTCAATGGCATAGGGGGTCGAGTGATACATCATTTGAAAGGTCTTGTGTCCCTCTATTACCCATGTAATTTGTTTCGGAATTGATATACTAGTTATTGAGAAATTGAATGTTCAACGTTTTATTTAACAGAAAACAGAAAATTTGCTGTTGTTCATTTCAATGAGAAAATCAACAACATATAGTATCAGTGGAAACAAAATCAAGTGGCCAGCTAGATCAGGTGATCTAGCTGGCCACTACACTGGACCCCTTCTGCCTATCCAACGCATTGGAAAACATTCCGAACATCAAAATATGGAGGTGCACTATCCTGCTGAAATGTTATTTCATTTTCTAATATATTGTCATCATTTTCTAAAATTGTGTATTCATAGGATTTACACAGTCTTGTAATAGATTTAGGTATATATCTCCATTGATATTACCTTCAATGAAGAAATGGTTCAACAATATGATTACCAAGAATGCCGACCCATGCCGGTGGTTATAAGAAATAAATATTTAGAAAAATATCACTGTGTGTCAGCCACACCTGACGATACATTAGATTCAGCCAGTGCTTTTTCGCCTCTGGTTTGGATGGATCATCGTTTGAGCGAGTTTGCTGATTTGCTGATGCAAAATCTGTTTCTGCTGCTCAATAATTCAGTGCAAGGCAGATTCATAAGAGGTATTTTTCTCAAGGAGGCGATAAGTTTGTTTCTGCCTGCATAACCAAGTTTTGGTTTGTTAACAGAATCAAGAGTTGAGAACTGAGAAGCTCTTACTCTTAATCCGATGTAATGTGTATGTCAATTGGGGTCATTTTGTCGACGTTCATCTCCTCTACAGACTCAGGTTCGGATCTTTGGTTACACGATAGTCCATACAAGGTCTACGAAAAGCTATCATGGCAGAGCCCCGCGTTACCATGGCGAGGCTTTCTACAATAACATAGCACCCGGTAACTCGAAGGATCCGTTATTGATGTAATACCTAGCAAGAGCTATGTATGGTAATATTCATTTCAACTTCGGGAAGAGATAGATTTCTTTAATTCTGAATGGACCCTTTTTTCCATACAATGTAACATTATGGCAAGACCGAAGAGTGTTCATATAAACAAAATTCATCGACGTTCGAAAAAATGCACTGGTCAGATATATTGGTCACGTAGCTGAAACTGCCCCGAATGTTTATATGGCCATATTAATTTTCCGAATTTTGAAGTCGTGAGATGTGTTTAATCAGCAAATAGTGAGTTTTCGCGTGACCCCGTCGCACGCGGGGACGGTCACAAAGAAAGGTTTGAGAGAAAAACAGTGGTGGACTATGCACCCAGGATTTTTTCCTGGCTTTTGGAAAGTTGAGGGCTTGAAAGTCTTGTGAGAGCCACAGAGGGAAGCGGTCACGAGAACCCGTCAAGGGGCTCATCCCTCGGCCGTCAAGGCTGAGGATGGTGGCCATAGAAGAGATAATTTATTAGGCGGATTGTGCGAAATTTAAGGTGATTCAAAATAAAAGTGTTGGTGTTGAAGACACACCATATCAACAGAACCCAGGGGTTGATCAAAGAGGCGTTATGTAAGTGTTTGTTTTTCGTTTATATGCTAACCAGTTGATATTGAGAGAGTTCACATTTTATTTTGTCTGAGTTCATTTTCTATTTGCGAAGAGGTTATATATTGTTGGGTTCCTTATGTGGGTTATTTAGCTGGATTTCAGATTACAATTAATGAAAAATGAAGAAAGCAAATTGAAGGTTATACACCACTCTCACTGAAGAAAAAGTAAAACTGAAAGTATTTTGTACTGTAAATAGCACAGACAAATTGGCGAAATTTTATTTGTTCTGATTTCTTTTATTTTATTGAGTTTAACTTTGTTTCTATAAGTTTTTTACACGTTGTTTTTTATTTGTCCATGGAGTCATTGTTTTATTCATTATACTTTATATATGAAACCTTGGACTTTCATTTTCTCTTGGACTGAGAAAAATCCCCTCCTTGTAGAGTAAGATGAAGTTGAGAAAACAAAATGAAATTAGAGATTTCTCCGTCAATCTACCAAAAGAAGAATAGCTAGTGAAAAGTATTTTAACTAAGATTAAAATTCAGTAACAGCATATTTGGCATCGTTCTGGAATCATATAATGATAGAGAATCTAAAGTAGGTATACCAAATGATCAGGTTTCAAAAAGACCGGCCTTCATGCGATCGGCACGAACTCAACAGCCTTTTCGAAATTGCCTAACATCCAAAATTTGATATGGAGAAATCCGTATCTGGTGACATCCGCTGCTAATTTAATTAATTTAATTTAAGCTAGGGAGATTTTATAAGTCGTAAGTCTTGCATCGAAAGTAAGAAAAAAAATAACACAGTCAAAATCGACGTTGTTACAGTGACACTGAGTGGTCTCAGAGGCATACAATGAGTGACATTCAAGAGAACTTACACTTCCACGCGTGACAACCCACCAAGTAGGAGTGTTCTAACGTATAGGTAAATACCTAGGGTTCCAAAGTTATAACAAAATAGTTTCATGAAATATATTATTTTCAACATAGAACTCCTCTAGCAGTATTATATGGAGTAATCCAGAAGTGGTCATCACAAGATAAGCGATGGGAAACTAGGAAATGTTCGCTTCATTCACCTATGAACATAATAATATGTTAATTTCAATTACTCCTATTATTGCTCGAAGTATATACATTCAAGATGTCTCGATGAAATAAACATCGTTAATCCAAAAACAGTAACCGGACCCAATTAAGCGATTGTTAATTTTAACGACATTATTGTTTTAATTAGCGCCGCCGAAATCATAAGGTCTGGTCGAATGTGCCTTTAACGATTCCAGGAGGATACGAATATGGTTTTGAGGATGTTTATTGCTTGCTCTGCGCTGCGGCCGATAATCGAAATGCCATGTCGCTGCATAAAGATAAAGGGGGATGCAGTTCGGATAACCGCGGGAGCTATTCGCAGGACCTTGTTGAGCCGCTATGATGAAATTAAAAGGGTGAAATAAATTGATGATGGAAAACAGATTTACCAATAGAAAAAATATATAACGGAACTACGTTGGCTTTGAATAACCATCAATGAACTATACAGAATATATATTGATCAAGCAGTATCTCAGATGAAGTAACATTGAGTTTAAATAGATTGTGCGCAAAATGATTTGTTCTTGTGTTTTCAGAAAATCTGAATTTTGCAATTGGCATGGTGGTGTGTACTCTTATTTGATATACCATTTAACTTATTTACAAACACATTTCAAATATAAGAACTGATGCTAAAGTTAGAATCATTAACTTTCACCAGTATTCAATCCATGAAGCGCCTTTACACCATCTAGAAATCTACTTTTGAAAGACGTTCATTTTGGATCATAAAAACTACATTTCATAATTATATAAAGTCGTTGATATATAAATGTGTGACAAAAAAAATTCCATTGTTAATATTGAATCTGTCTTGAATCCAGTATTTAAGGAATGAGGCGTTCTTACAGGATCAAATACATCTTATTTCCAGCATGCTGGAAAAATCAAGTAAACTATAGATTTGACGAATGTTTGCTTAGACAACCTAATTCTTTGGTTTAGGAATATTACTAACGCTTGCTCTCCTATTAATAACTTACAACTTCATAGGGAAAAGTAAGCAACTTATATTTTTCGAATCTTTTGTGTCGTTTTCTTAAAGCTTATGCTCATTTCATATGAATAACAAATCGAGGAACTTCAATTTTTTAACATTATGGTATACCAGATACGGTAATGTGTTGCCTAGCAACATTTTCAGTTTCTGAAATGAAATCAAATTTATTTTTACGATAATATACAATAAGTTGTATGGCATAAATAATTTTTGGAATTCAATTATCTTGAATGAGTAACTTTCACCTAGGCTTCGAAATGCTTGTATTGTGTTATATTACACACCCAGATAGAAGTTTTACATGTACATTTTATGGAATAGAAACAATTTGACAATACTAAGACATCAGCTGATAGAGAGTAGCACGAAAGTTTTTCTTATTTTTTTATCAACAGGAACATCAAAAAATTAATTAGTTTTCTAATGATGGTGGAATTTATTTTGAAACAATTATCATTGATATTTATAATTCAAGATCTTTAGTAATATATTGCAATAACTTGTTAAGATTCTTGACTTTACAAGTATAATAAAGCAATTCTGAAATTTTGTCAAGTTTATTTCAATTACATATTTTTAATAAATATTTCAGTACCCAACAATCATCACAGGGGTCACAAAATATTATTACTGGTGTTTCTGCCAGGCGTCCCGTGACGGCTCACATTTTTCTGATAATTATATTCGTGCTATGAATCACAGGTTAAAAGGTTATACCTCGTTTGCCTTAGCTCGCACAGGTTCGACTTTTGAGAGTTTTCGTTCGTAGAGGGGCGACAGCAGGTTAAAGAAAAAACATATTTTTTCAAACAGATGTGTTATTACAGTACTCGTTTATATTCTGCTTCTGTAATAAGTCTCCTACCCGACTTAGTTGAACTATTTTTTGGGTTCCATCCATTCTTTGAATGTACGGTCTAATACTATAACCGCAAAAATTTCAGAACGTACGAAAGGAACATCAATCAGATGAAACTGGAGTGAATGAAAATTTTATTGAAATTATGAGTGACCGTTTGTTTGATTATGAAATAAAATTAAACCGTTGATAACTCCGCAAAGCTCATTATAATTTCAAATTGTCAAGCAGTTTTGGATAAACTGAATGATTTAGGTATCGAACGAGATATCACAAAGATCAGCTTTTCATTTAAAAAAAGTAGAGAGCTTCTTCTCGGTGGCAAGTGACGTCATACTTCTATTTTTCCGTCAAAAAGTACTGAAAATGATACATTTTCATGTACTGTTGTCGTCCTGCGCAGAAGTTAAGGGGGTGATGTATATCACTGTCGCTTGCTATTTTAACGCTCACCCTGGAAATTTTTTTATCAAACTCTTTCATGATCAACTCTTCGCACAAATATAAAAAGATCTACTACTATCTACGAAGTACTACCCTCAAAATATTTTAATACATACTTCCACCAGTTTATTCAAAACCTTCTTTTGTTGGTAGATTGTTTGGAATAACCGACTGGTGGGTTTTTCATCTGAGATACTGAATAAGCCTCCACAAATTATTTCGCTGTTTGATGTGTATTTGTTCGAGAAAATGAATTAGCCAGGAGCTTTTTCCGAGAGTGTAATATCCAGTAGTTTTTATTTCATTTCGCCGCAGCGTCGATGTTTCAGCACTTGAAAACACGTTGTAAATCATTGAATTTCGATATGAGTTTTGAAAAATTTCTTAATAATTCCAAATTTATATAATATATAAAATACTTTATAATGATAGAATACCTTAAAATACTTTTTTCTAATTCCATTTCAAATGAGGAAAAATTGAAAACATTCTACAAACGGTAGAAGTAAAGGAAATATAAAATCGTTCAATGGAGCAACAATGTAAACAAATTTGAAATATTCTTTCCAAGAAAAAAATATGTTCCATCATCGTAATTTTCCCACAAAAGCAAATGAATGCAGTATTTCTTCGAATTTCTCCCATTTGCAACTTCTTGTGTATAAAAATAAAGTTTCTCGTTTGATTTGAAGTTGATTTCCTTTAAATGGATTTTGTGAAATAGAATGATTCATCAAAACCGATAATTAAAAACTTATATAATAATTCGAATAATAATGACTTTTATCGACAATTCCATACAATTACAACCAATCAAATGGCAGGCTTCAATATCTATGCATGATAAATCATAGTAGAGATTGCTCTTCCATCCAACCGTAAGGAGAACAGAAAAAAACAGTATGTTATCAAGAACACTGCAAACAGTATATACAACAAAGCCAAAAAAAAGTCAAATAATTAATTATATCTTAGACTAATAGGATATGAATAGTAATAATTATAGATATCTGAATATTTTTTTGTAGCAATTCAAAATTATTTTGAGCTTGAAGAAATGTTTGATTGGTTTCGACATAATTCGATTACTTGGATCTATTAATTGTAAGAAGATATTTTTTCATCTTTCGTTTGAAGATTCCTATTGGCAGAGGTTTATGTTCAATAGGTATCCGATTATATCAGTAAGCAATATGCTAAGTGAAAGATCCGCGAAACAGAGAGGTTTTATGGAAAATGAAAACCCGTCGGATCCGCCATATATATAGCGCAGCTCACACGAATAATTGCACTTCTGAAATCTAGCCTAACGTGAGCTAATCATATAAAATAAAACCCCGGACCACGAAAGACTTCATTAAAGCCATGAAACAGTAGTACTTAAATCAATATTGAATAAAGATTTCAGCAATTCGGTCAAAATTAATTCAAGTACTACCGAAACATTTCAAATAGGTTAATAAGAATAACCAAAAATGAAATTCATAAGAATACCACTGACCCGACACGGTTTTGCACGAGAAGCAGAACATGTATGTCTACACTATTTTTCTGTCACAGTGCCACATCAGCCGGTCCAAGTAAAAGGTTTCTGTTTTCACCTGAAGTGCGTGCCATTGAAGATATGAAGGCTGGAAGGTTTGTCTTGTTGAAAGTTCTGGAATAGTCCAAAAAAGAATCGGGAATATCCTGAAGTATTCCACAATATTCCAGAACATCCCAGAACTGTTCCTTTGTATATTGTATAATGATTCAACATGGTGTCAGAAGTAAAACCAGAATGAAATCAAGGTGAAGATATAATAAATAATGGCCAAATTCAGGATTTCATTCGCTTCAAGTTTCGATTCCAATTTCAAGAGTTGCACCAAATAAAAACAAAGATTTGACATATTTCTGAAAGCGTAAGCAAAATACAAAAAAAATGATGACATTGAAATAGTCATCCTCTTAAGAGTGATTAATTACAATGGATACATTCAAATTCAATAATATAAATCAGAGGTCCAATCGATCAATAGAAAAATTTTTGGCGGATCTCAGAAAGGAAGCAAGACTTTGTGATTTTGTTTATTCGAAGTCGGTGTGTGTGACATCATAATGAACATAGAATCATGAAAGATAGGCTAATTCTTGGTATTTGTGACAAACAGATACAACAACGCCTAATGAGAGATGTTGATTTGGATATAACAACGATTTTGGAGTACCAAGAGTAATGAACTGAGTAAAATGCACTTGAATATGTTGAATTCGGAACAAGAGTACCATAAAGAACGTTATTTTGTCAAAACTTTATACGAACATGCCCCGAACAAGTGCCCGGCTTTCAGAAAAACGTGCACATTTCTTCAAACAAAGGTACACTTTGCTAAAGCTTGCAAGAGTGAAACATCTAGCACATTAGATCACAAAGAAGCTACTAAATATATTCAAAATGTGTCGATAGTGTTGAAGAAGAAAATGTTCCGGTATGATCTACTGATATGGCTGGACATGATTCTGAGAGAGAAGGGAACAATATTCAAGAATTATTCATTGACCAGTACAGTACTTATTTCTACAAGTAGTTCTGGTACAAGAATTTGCCCATCGAAGGGAAAAAAGTACACCTGAAGTTTCATTTCCGAGCAGTTCAGTTAAAAATAGAAACAATTAAACAGAATTCTTCAGTAACATTGCTTTCTTATGGAAACTTCAAACCATGTGGTGACATCTTGTTGAGTTGTTCATTCAATGATTTGGTGAAAAAATCATCATTGTTAATTTTCCATCAGAACAATTATTGGGCCTTCATGATTGTATATAGTTCTATACTGTGAATAAACTCTGTGGACAGTATGAGTCATTATTGGGAAATTGGGTAAAGTTCCTGGATTTTGTGAAATAAAACTTGCCAAACCCGTAATTCAATGTTGTCGCAAAGTTCCTATAGCTCTAGGTTGAAACAAGCTTTATAAAGCTTTGAAGTTAGTTATCCAACAGATTGGGTGAATGTCCTCGTAGTTGTTGAAAAAACTGATAAATCTCTTCGCTTATACACTACAACATACCTACGAGTACAGATTAAACCAATCGATTGACTGTATACAAGATATTTTCTGTCATTAATGTCATGGATTGTGTTCATTAATTACAGTCTGACGAAAAGAGTGCCGATTATTTTACTTTTAGTTCTCAGTTCTCCGTGTTCATTTTGGAATTTCATCCGCACCCAAAATTTTCAACGAAAAAATTATACTTCGATGATCTGATAATTTCTGGAAAACTCATGGTGAACATGATGACTCACCCAAAAAAGTTTTAGAAAGAGCCTCAGAGTATTGTGTGAAATTCAATCTGAAAAAATTCCAAAGTAAGTTGAACGAGGTTCGATTTATGGGACAAATTATATCTGGCGATGGTGTTAGGTCTGACCTAGTCAATATTACGGCTGTAGCACAAATTGATCTACCACTTGAGAATTCTCGGGTTAGTAGTTTTTTATCAAAACTTATTCCCACATTGAATATCAGCGAACTGACTACAAAATTTCATCATTTTGCTTGACAAAAAAACATGAAACAGAATTAAATATTTTGAAATCATCAATCATTAGTAGTCCATTGTAAGAGATATTCAACCCAGATTGAGAAATCACTATACAGTGCGATGCATCAGATTACGGATTAGGATGTGCTTAATTTCAAATGGATCATACAGTTGTTTGCATCTGGATGTCTCACAAAAGCAGAAAAAAGATATGCCCAAGTTGAAAATGAGGTACTTGCCATTGTCTTAGGCATTTGAAAACAAAATATAGTGAACAAATTATGTGAGGCTTTAAAGAATATTGTCAAGAATGTTGAAATATGATATACAGATTGAATATTTACCTAGTAGAGAAATGTATATCGAGGATGCAATGTCAAGAACATTTTTGAAACATGAAGTTGAAGATGATCCAGAAATGGAATAATCGTCCATACATTGTAAAATAATATATCAATGTCTGAAAAAAATATTTCAAAAAATAACATTGAATAATTATTCTGTTTTATTTCAAATCGAAAATTATTTTCAGAACAACTGGCCATGTAATAATGGAAAATTATCCTCTGATGTGACACATTATTTTGACTTAAAGAAATATGAATTTGTCGAACATTCTCATTTTTCTTGGTAACAAAATGATTGTGCTCACAGATTTGCGCGCAAAAATGCTGATATTAGTTCATGAACCCTATTTAGGTATTGGAAAAACTAAACTGACCGTAACGCAAATACCATATTGGCCAAAAATGTCGAAAGGTACAGAAAATTGGATTTACAATCGTGGAATGAGTCAAATGAATAGTCAAAAAGAAACCACACCCAACACCTAGCAGACCTTGTCAACATTTATTTTCAGATTTTTTGATTACAATGATAAAAATTGAATCGTGTATCAACTGACATGTTTGTCAAAGATGAGTTTAGAATAGGTTATAATAACCTAACTCAATTACACCGTTTTATGCAGATACCGGTCAACTGGTAAGCCTTTCAATGGGTTGTATTTCGTATTGTAATTGCTGTTTAGTGTAGAAATCCGTCAAAACCAAAATAACATTACAACTTTTCATCTAGAAAACAGAAAAACAAGTTGAAAATCGGGGTAAGGCCAAAGTATCGAGAGTCAAAATTATAAAAGGCAAGAGGACGGATAGTCAATCGAAGGGACAGAATGAATAATGATTATTTATTCTAATAGACATTTGATTTTATAAAGATCTAGACAAACACGATAATTATACATGCATAAATTTCTTTGGACTCATTATACAGATGTACCCAATTGCAGCTGTAGCTACTTTTGTAACTCCATGTAACTACCGCCATGATCATTTGTAACGTGATTGATCGCCACTTGAATTATATATCATACAATATGGAGGATATTATCAACTCTATCAAATTGTTTTTTATTCAAAATAAATATACTGAAACTCAAATCAATAATAGCACGATATCCC
>WOGR01000541.1:0-24589 GCA_015342045.1 Leptinotarsa lineolata | reverse complement strand
TAGCTTCCTCTGTATGATCTGGAGTGCTTCTTTGACCGGAACGTTGGTGTAAAGGCTTTTCTCGTCGGAACTGATTAGTTGGTCTTGCTCTGTGACTTCGATTGCCCCCCGTAGTTCGACAAAATGCCTTGAATTCTTTACAAACGACGATGGAGCTGATGATCTGTCTGAGCGGAACATCCTTCTTGTGGATTTTGAGTAGTCCATATAAGTGAGGGTGCTTACTGTGGTGCGGTGTTAGCGATGATCTCTCCTTTTCTGAAAAACAGACTCGGTGTTTTTTCGATGTCTGATACAAATTCCTTCCAATTGATGTAGTAGGGTCCCGTACGATCTTTGTGTATTGTCCCCTCTGAAGAACCTCTTCGATCTCCTGTTCGTAGAGATTAGTATCTATCACCACAGTAGCGTTTCTCTTATCTTAAGGTAGGATCTTGATGGTGTCACCTCTACGTAAGCCGTTCAGATCCCTACGTTCTCCATTGCTGATGTTAGATGTTGAAACTGGTTCTCGAACAAGCTATTCTCTGATTTTCCATCTGAATTCTTTTGCCTCGGTCTGATGAATAATGTAACTGGTGGATTTTATACAATATTAGAAATGAAAGTCCAAACTAATGAAATTCATATTGAGTATAGTTTCGAACATTTCAACTCCAACATTAAAAAATTGATAAATTCATCCAAACTGTGAGAATACATACCAAACTTAACGGAAAATTTATTGTATGTTTATGAATTTTTATGTTTGGGTTTGAATATCATAATTAGCTCCGAGCTTTATTGGAAATGAATACCATTTCATTCTTCCTAATGGGGTACATGTTCTCTTCCACTCTGTCGTAACCGAAAATTCCATTGTTAGCCAAGAGTGAATTACTCTCCAAAATATAATTGAATTCACTCAAAAAATGGTCTGACTGCATGAGAGAAAAACTGATAATGTTTGATTTGCAATAAACAATATGATCCCTATTAGCAATTTGCACTTTTGAATCAACATATTAGTTTATATTTATGTCGAATCTTCCACCAATTCTACTGAAGTGATCTCGTGAACGTTTTTTAGTTTTCTCCGTTACAACAGCTGAACACAGAAAATAGATACAAGTTGGCACAACACAAAATTTAACTGTTTCGTTATCAAGGTACTACATCAAATCCAAAAGAAGGTTAATGACTCCAGCAGTAGGTATATATGAGACAATATATGTATACACCGTATGATCCGGGTGACTTCGGTTACATTTTATAAGAACATATTCAATTTATTATTTGCTATAGTGTCTAGTGGGTGAAACAGGGCAAAATTCTGTATCCATTGATTCGAATATATTTTAATACAAGTTGTTGCCCGCGGCTTCACCCGCATAGAATTTGATTTGTCACATTAGGTTTCGTAACAGACCATTTCAAATAAATAGTCACAAAAATGTTTTATTATCACAAAACTTCAGATTTTCATCTAGGTTAATAGGATCTTTATAAAACTAATTCAAGCCCATTTTCGAACTGCTTCCTGTAGCTTTGATGAAATTGTTTTATTGGAATGCTTTCTAACACAATTTTGTTATTACCATATTGTCACTTTAATGATCATTTCCCAACTATTTTATAGTATGGTATATTTACCACAATTCCAAAACAATGAAATAACTGTTATAAAATCAAATTGCTTACACGAATATACATTTGCTTTCGCCAGGAATGCCAGCATTCAAGAAGAATCAGCTGACATTGTAATGAAGTATAATTTGTCAGTTTTGTTTGACCAGCGTCCCAATAACTAGGTACCTAATAATGGTTTAATATTGGTCATTGGAAAAAAATTAAGAAATGTGGTTCATTTAGACGAAGACCCATGTAACCTGGTGCTTCAATTTTGTTCTTAAGTAGAGCACCATGTATATATACCCTCAAATAACTACTAGCTCCAAAATCTTTCGAAATTTAGCCTTTATCATCAATGGAAGAAGCTTCTCAGCCAAAATATCCTGACAGATAATATTTATCCAAACTATACGTGAGAAATCCTATCTTGATACATTCACTTTTGTAGGAATATATAGCTTTAAAACTTGTCGAATATGCCGCAATACCATCATTCCTAGAATTAAGTGTTTCTCAACAGTTTTGTAGGCGTGACAAAATATACATGTTTAAATGCTTGCTATTGACACCAAATTATCTTATAGAACGACGTCATTCAGAAATGATAGCAATTCGGAATACTGATATTAGATGAGTTGAAAATATGAAATAACGCACATAGAGTGATATTCAAAGTTGAAAAGTTCATAGATATTATGAGATTATATTATTCAGAACGAGTTGAGTTCACTAGAAAGACTAGGAAATTAATACGTCGATAGAGTTAATTTTTGTATAACTAAGACTCTTTTCCAAAAACATCAATAAAAGAGGAGTGCGCCTAAATTTTGCTAATAGTAGGCTATATATTTGTCAATAAAATTTCAGTCGCAGTCAAAATGTCAATCTTTGAAGCACAAACAATGTCTTTAACAGTTTTCAAAACTCAACACTTGGGAAAGTTTGAAATATCGATACATTCACTATATTGAACGAAAGTCTCACGACATTCATCGATTCCTTTTCTCGATATGGTCAAGCATACCCCTTAAGAGCCCTTACCGGCAACTCATCATAAGTTACCACTAAAAGTTACCACTGACTCTGGCACCGAGTTCAAATATGAATAAAAAAAAACTTTTGTGAATTATATTGAATAGAACTTCATTATACAACACCACCGAAAAATAGCAATTCCAATTCCCCTGTTGAAAGGTTTCACTCGACCGTCACCGATGTTTGAGAGAAGAAAACAGAAATCTTTCTCCTGAGCAGATGATGGAACGTTTCCTCTTGGGATACAATAACTCAATTCATAGTGTCACAAAATTCACCCCGTTCGAAGTAGTGAAACATCACATCAATAATACGAATCCGTTCGATCTCAGTGATCATATCATCATTTCAGACTACGTTCAAGCCTATAAATACACTACCCAAAAATTGTACCACTAGATACAACAGACAAATCAACAAAAATTTATAGATAGGAGAAATGAAAACCGAGACGAACCCCCCGATTTTTCTAATCAACAAGTAGTATACATAAGCTCCAAAGCACGACAAAAAGATCGACTCATATTCAGAAATACTAAAATACTCTAGAAAACAAGTATAAAACTCGAAACCAACAAAGTAACCTATCACAAAAATATTGCCCGAAAACCCAAGACTAAAAAAACTTCTGTTACAGGGAAATGAAAAAAATGAAGGTACCAACCCTGTACCTGGTACTTCAAGTACTATGTGACAAAGACATTCAAATCAATGCCATTCATAACCCCATCCTCCCCATACAATTAGGTAACGCCAAAATTATTTATAGTAAACACACATTTCTTTACTACAACGATTTGAGTCCAATTATCAATCAATTAAATAACTTAGAAATATATTTCAATATAATCAAAATAATTCCAATAAAGAGAATGTTACCAACCCAATTTCTTATCATGGTCTACCCGAAGATATGCTTCAAAGAACTGAATATCTCATTTAAATAACTCACACAAAACTGGACAACCTTCAAGCACATATTATTTTTGAACGATGTATGATCAATGGAATCGACAAAATAAATAAATGGCTATTCGGAGCACTTGATGCTGATGACGAAAAGCGTTACGATCAAACCATTGCAATATTGGAAAAAAAATCAGAGAGATATAATTTACGAATTGAATCTTCAAACCACTTTATCAAACTATCTAAACAATCATTATAATCGAACCATTAGAACGCCCAATTCAAATCAAGAAACGCTCGGAAACAGCTTGAAAACATTCCAGTTTGCAATTCAAAAAACCATTCTCGGTTTCAAATGTTATATCAGTTTTCAAAGTGTACTTTCTCGAATCATTTTAGACTGCCAAAATATAATAACATTCATTAACAACCTAGAAGACGCAATAACATTCGCAAAATTGAACGCTTTACATAATTCAATTATAGACAGTTCAGATTTGAAAGCAATGATAAAATACTTGAGTCAAATTAACGACAAAAACGAAATACCAAAATTCGAAAATATTTTGTCATATCAATTATTTGGCACACAAGGTACATTTTCGAACACAAAATTAACTTTTTCAATTCAAGTTTCAATCAATAGCGAAGTTTTTATGTTTTATCACTTGTACCCCATCATCCAAAATCACCATATTCTTATCCTCAAATATTCCTATTTGGCACGAGAAGCTTCGAAAAATCAATTCGAATCGAACATATGTCCATTATTGGAGAAAACATATTTCTGTATCGAAGACTACTACCCACAGCACCAGTGCACAACCCAGTTCGTAGGCGAATCCATAGCCGACCAAATCATAAGAGAAAATGCTGATCATCCCTGTACAAGAAAAAAGAATCTTTTCATTGTGCAGAGCTGATAAATATATCGAAGTAAACACCCCCACATTCGCCAAAATACCACAAGCATGTGAAATTCGAATAACCCATAAGACGTTTTTCAACAACATGAAGATTCAAAAGAGGAAACCTCTGATTCTGCCAAAAATCCAAATCAACGATGTGAAAACCCCCAATGTCCACGAAACATAAAACTTCTCTAAGCTCAACTTAGACGAAATGTACGAACTCCACAACTTGGCAGGAAAGTTGTCAACAGTCAAAGAGATCTGTGTAGTCGATAACATCAATAACACATCAATCTTGGGAATAATCTTCGGATCGATCACACTGGTACTAATTCTGATTGTACTGATCGAAAAAAAAAGAAAGAAAAGGATACCATACTCAAATGACTTCGCCATAAAATAACCCGGAAATCGAAATGGTTGCCTCCAGACAAAAATCACTCCGTCATTTTTGAACTGAAGGAGGGAGGAGTTATGGAACGACCGTTCCCATGGATTGCTGTTCTCATTAAAATATGATTTGCTGACAGCTCTTCTCCAAGAAATTCTTATCTGGACTTGCGAGGCGATGCACATCATTTCAACGTATATTTATTCATTCTATTCGTAACTCTTGCTAGAGAAAGTCGTCTCTTATTGTAGTTTTATAAAATAAATACTTTTGAAAAAGACAATTCTCCGTTTCGAGTATTTAACTTTGCTGACATATCTATTATATTTACAATACAAAATTACTTCTTGTGCCTTTAGGAAAACATTATGAACACATTTTTATTTTATCGTTATTGTTTTAGGCTGCTGCAGTATATTTTTTAACGGTCACTTGGAACTACTTAAAAATTGTTATAAAATTTTATTTCAATAATTCAATTAGTATGTTCACAAAACTGCTTTTTGAAAGCAGTTTTGTAACTGTTCTGTAGTGTTTGTAAAAGGCTTTACAAAATAATAATTGAGACTATAATGTTTCATAAAAAGGTGCCAATTTTCTCCTTGTAGCTGTTTCATAAACACATTGAAAACATTTCTGGAAGAAATACAGTTTTTTAATGTGTTCTCCCAAAACGTTTTCGAAACTATAATAAAATATAAAATTGCTAGTTGGGCTTATTATTGATTCAATATAAGTTTGTTTTCAATTTAACAATAGCATTCAATATTTCAACAGGTAGTTATTAATGTTGTCTGAATTGAAAGGGTTACATTTTTCAGGATAGATTAGTTTCTGGAAAAAAGGCTTATTGGCTTTCTATTCCTTCATCTTCATACAAAATAAACGGGAAACTTCCGAAGGGAGAAAGAAAGCAATTAAGTTCAGAATAAACATTCAACAAAGACGTATTGATCATGCACAAAAGTTTCTGTCAGATATAAACTGAAAGAGAAAGCCTCCCTGAAATAAATACTTCCACATGAACATTGAATTACTCGTGAGAAAAAATACTTCCGAAACAACTATTTTTTAATGAACATTGAATAGTACGAAAAGCACTTTTTCTTATAGAGTTTGTACTGTTATGGAATTGAAACAGATATCATGAGAACCTTTCACAATATAATGTATATTGAAGGGATACGATATAAAATTTCACTTACCTGGAACACTAACATTCTCAATGATGCCGTGACATAGTGACATGAGGAGATTGGTCTCTTCCGATGATATACAGTTGTGATGTTCTTAGTTCAATATTCTCACACTTTCATATACTCTGTTTCATAATAGTTAGAATCAATGAATGCTGCTTATGAATACAATGTTCTCACAGAATGCTCAAACAAAATGTTGTGATTTCTTATGATTTGCCGGTTTATACTTCGCCAGGTCCATCTTATTCTTATATCGCAAACGAAAGATACTATGGGCTTTTGTGTCGTTTCATCACCTGCAGTGGTGTGCGTTTGGGTATTCAATCGAAAATACTCGTTGAAACTATATTCATTGATTCATATAAAATTAATATTGTTGTTACATTTCAATTTGATATATTTACATAGTATTGAATACACATGCCTATTCGAAAAGACAAAGGTATAAGCAGAAATTGTGGTGTGTTATCATCAGAGTAATCTGATGAATCTTCATTGAATGTTATTATTAACGGTTCTACAATTTCCCAATCTGAATGGTCTAATTTCCACATGTTGTCCTCTCCTTTCATGACATGTTCAATACATTTCCGCCATTTTTCGAAGTCGATATTTAGGAACTCTCTAAAGAGTATTTCAACATCTTTTATACCAAATGTCGTGTTTTTTCTTGCAACGAAACCCTATACTCGAGCCCAATCGAGTTTAATGGGATTAAGTTCGCAATGATAAGGAAGCAGACGCATAAACATAACATTTTGTTTCTGTGCCATTCCGTTGACTACATATTTTACGAAACGACCTTCATTTGAACATACTACAGACAATAGTTATTTTTCGATCATACTTTTATCAGAGATATTCATTTCCACACCTTTGGTGTGGTAATGAATATCACAGGAGTTTCATACCAACAATAAAACGGTATTTTTAAAACCTCGACACGTGTTTCAGTCACCAAGTTATCATCTTCAAGAGGAAGATTCGACTCAGTTTGATGTTTGAATAAAACTTCAGTCATATTCATTGTTTTTTTTTGTCAAAAATGTATTAGTTGGTATTCCTACAACTTTTTTGCAATGACAACTGGCGTTATCTATCACAATCACAGAGTCAAGTGAATTGAGGTCTAACATTTGCTCAAAATATTTTTCGAGCACATAGTCATTCATGTCTTCATGGTAATAGCCAAAATGTTTGATTCAAACATCAATAAACCGCCCTCATCAAAACCACCAACACTTCCAATGTGGGTGATAATCAGTCGCTCTCCTTTTTCAGAAGACGAATTGAATTTGGTAAACCAACCTTCCAAAAATGCTACGTGAACTTTCAATATTCTTGTTTTACCACATATTTCCAACGATACTGTCTTCGTTAGGTCAAGTGTTTGAAAATATTTTAAACATTCAGTGGCTTTCATTCCCACAAAAAACCACACGAGATCATTTTATAAAAAAGAATCTGTATTATTGATGACTTGTTCATGATTACTTTGATGAGGTGAATGAAAACACTTTTCGTCTAATTTCCACTAGTTATTTTATTCTTACGACCGGTTTTGGGTTCTAACCCATTATCAAGTTCATACTTGATGAGTAAATAAAATAATAAAATACCTAGTGGAAATTAGACGAAAAGTGTTTTCATTCATCTCATAAAAGAGAGTTATGAGGAATCAATTTTGCCCCCAATTCCCTGATTTTCTCATCAAAACATTTGATCCTATAGCAAGGATTACACCCTGTGGTACGCTATGATTATCTGATGTGGAATAAGAGGTATGACGACATGTCAATCAACACATTAACCAAGAACTGAAAAACTATCGCCATTATCGTGACGCAAAATGAACTTGTGGAGTGAGCAGGGACATTCTGGTCATGCTTTACAGATGTTTGTCATCTCTCTGTCAAATTGGAAATGTTAGTAGCTGAAGCAGATTATTGAAATGAGAAAAGATTGAGAAAAATCAGAGTGAAGTAAGAATTCAGACGAAATGTAAATTTCAACTATATGTAACATCCATATGTAACGTATCAATTTCAAAATTTGAAATAATCGAAAACAAGCTTCACAAAAACTAGAAAACCACATGAAGCATTCGATGAAAAAAAGCTTGGAGACAAGAAGAGTCTTTGAAATATAAAATAAAAGGAGTCCAATGGAACTGAAGTCAAAAAAGGGCAATCTCAAAATCATCTGCTATGAAAGAAGTAGAGACATTGAAATTCAACAAGTACATTGATACAAGAGTCAACATTGAGGACTTATTTTTAATTCAAAGAGGAGGAGAACGAACAATATGATTGTGATTAATGAACATCGATCCTATTTTTTATAAATGAATATGAACAGAGAAACAAACACAGAATTCACTCCTACCAGCAATCTCAGAGTTCTCTAGAGTCTTATACGACCTAAGTATCAACATGGTCCCACTTTTCAACGTGCGAATCATAGTACTGACCCATTGTCGTATTCTTGAAAACATCACTTCGTGTTTGACAAAATATTCCAATTATCTTTTCAATTTCATTCTACCTCTCTCTCTGTGTCTCTTAGTCACACAGATAAACACACACAACACAGACATTATTCAAACTCATCAAATTTCGTCCCATAGAAGGTAAGAATGCATACAAGAATAATACCGACATTCTCACCCAATTCCACATTTATCTGGTTCTGAAATAATCTAAATACTTCACTTGCACTTCGCCCAGAATATAAATTGGTGGAATCACATTTCAAGCTACCCATTTAATCCTAATCCAAAGTAAAAAGACACACTGTAATTGTATTAGTATTCCGCCTGAAAGGAAAATATGCAAATTTCACTTGTTTTCTATTTATCCAGCCATCCTGAATGAAGTTTATACAAACGGCATAAGATGAAATTAGACTCTCTTTCTAATGTATTCGCAGCAATGAAACTAGCGGTTGAAATTTAGAACTAAAACAATGTGTTTTGAAATTTTATTGATATCTGAACAGAACGTAAGTGAGGATGGAACTGTATATTGATTCAAACGAATCATTTGGACTTTCAAATTGCTACTTTCAATAGCTAAATCTTTTCAAATATCAACATCAATTCTTGAAGAACTTTTCAACTGTAATAACATTCATCATATAAAATTGTCTCAAAATCCTCTAATGAATTACGCCCTCAAAAAGTATCACCAATACCTTGCCCCGCAAACCAACTCACAATCAACTATGTTTTTTTTCTAGAAGAGCAAAATAAAATTATTGGCGAATAATCAATTTATATGCTGGTAGATAGATAAAAATGTGTGTTGAGAACTAAAACTGCATTTTGGGCAAATATGGTGTTCTATTGCTTTAGTGACCTCTTCTTGAGCAATCTGAAAGAGATGTTTGGGTGGAACAAAAGATGCAACCACTTGATAACTGCTGAAGTTTGTTGAACGCAATAACATTTGATAGCATGAAGTTTTGTTATTGAACACGTAGGTATTTTATTGCAAAATAATTTTCATAACAAGCCTTATATATCTCGAAATTTCCTTTCACATCATTAAAATTGTAAAATGAGGAAAAAAAACATTGAAATATATCTTGATAATTTCGAAATTATGACGTTCTCGAAGTAATTAATTAATCATTTCACGTTTTTTTTCACTGAAAGCAGCAAATAACCGCATAAACTACGTGGCATCCACTAATTGTGACCATTGTAACAATTAATAGACTCGATATATAAGTAGACAACCATCCCACTACAATAATCATTATGAAAACTATGATTTCCCAATTCAACATAACGGAAGCAGTCGACGTTTGCTCGTATCAAGAGTCCCGAGTGACCTCGTGAATTGGTACTAACCCATTTATAACTTTGATACTATTGCACATTGATATATGTGCCAACGGAAAACTTCACCGATTTCCATCACAAGCTCTCCAACTTCGGTTTGAAATCGCCTGAGCAAAAAATAGCCTAGGCTACGTTCCATGATGGTCCTCCTAACATCAGTCCACAGGGAAATAGCATGGTAACTGCAGTTGCTAATAGGCCCACTAGCAACTTCAAAATCGATTTCTGCAACATCAGAAGACTCTACTCAAATATAAACTCAGTGCACCAACATCTGCAAACAAATAGTCCTCATATTCTCGTACTCCCAGAAACCAAAGTTAATGATTTAATAAACTTCGTCAATTTTCTATATTCCTGCTATGATTTTCATTTCCGATTCAGACGTTATTTTGAAATATGCCTTTTTATTCGAAGCCACCTTTCCTGTCAACGAGAGGAATTGCTGGAACCCCAAAACTTTGATGTTATGTGGTTTAAAATGATATCACAGAAGATCACTGAAATCATATGCTGCGTTTATTAACCACCAAGCGATACACAATATAGGGCACTATTCTATCCACTCGCAAACACCATTGACTTTCTGCAAATCAATCATCCCAGTGCCGAAATTTCCATATTCATTTCCACAATATCGAATGGCTCAAATTTTCGAATATCAATGATGAACAAGGTCGCAAGGCTGAGGCTTTTAAAAAAAGCAGCGGAAGTTATTCTATCATCCATGGATGAATATAATCCGTTTTCAATGAAACAAACTTCTAAAGCAAACTTTGGTCCAACAAAAATCACGAACAAGCTATCGTCTCCAAAAATTTCGCATACCAGCAGTGGCTCAAAAATCCCAGTGCCAAAAACCGAACTAGGTTTGTTAATGCTCGCAACAGTTGCAAACTTAGAATAAACGAAAGCAAAGAACTTCACAATCAGAGAATTGGGGATGAACTGCTTGCTAATCCCAACGGGTCTAGATTCTTCTGGTCGGTAGCTGAAGCTGTTAATCAAAACTTCACGAAATCCACAATTCTTCCATTAATAAAATAACAGCCATAGAAATGGCAAATCTACTAGTGAACAATTTGCGTTCCACCCCACAGTCGTTTCTCTCTCTATTCCCAAACTATAATCCATAATTGCAGAAATTATTTCCTGATGAAATGCCTGTCATCATACTCAAAAAGTGTGCCAATGAACTCACATCAGTATTTTGCAGACTATTCAACATGTCTTACAAGAAAGGAATTTTTTCTTCTTGTTACAAGATTGCTCGCGTTCACTATTCCCAAAAAGGGCAAAGAAAATCTTTCAAAAATAACTATAGACCAGTCGCTTTGCTATCAGTGATATCAAAAATCATAGATAAAGCCACAAACTACCATATCCTTAAAAATTTGGAAGGCTTTAACATCTTGAGCTATCATCAATATGGCTTTCGGAAACAAAGATCAACAGGCGACCTTCTATCGAATGTCACCCATATTTGGAATAACGCAGTCGAGGAACATGAAGAATCAAGAGCTGTTACGCTGGATATTTTGAAGGCCCTTGACTGTGTGTGGCATAGGGGTTTTCTGGCCAAACTTCGATGCTATGGCTTGTCGAATCGTTTCTGTGTATGGCTCTCCAGCTTCCTGAAAGAACGTACCCTGCAAGAAGCCATCGATGGATATCTCTCAAATACTTTCACCATCAACGCTGGTGTTTCCCAGGGATTCATATCGTCTACAACCTTTTTTTATTATATATCAACAACTTATTGTAAGAAACCAAGAATCCAGTATATTGCTCTGCTGACGACAGCACACTTGTCTCGTCATTCCATTTGGAATCCAGAAAATCGGCTGCGGATGCACATCTTTACCGGCAGCAGGAGGTTGCATATCTTAATAAGGATCTAGAAGTGATTTATAATTAGGGAAAAAGTAACCAGGTTCAATTCAATGCCATAAAAACCCAGGCATCGGTTTTCTCCGAAAAGATGAATGCCTCCAAACAGAATATAATAATGTCAGGAAAGACAATTCCGCTTTCTGCTTCGATACGTTTGTTGGGGGGTTAAAATGGACACTAATATGTCGCTGGAATTGTAGAGGCTGCTTCTCCAAAGCTTGAAACACTGTTCCGAATCAGAAAACTGTACACACTTCAGCAACTTTTGATGCTATCTAAAGCTCAGATCAGACCTTCTTTGAAGTATTGTTCTCATGTACGGAGCCCTGTCCCTAAGCACACACTGAAGCTGCTGGATTCCATCCAGAAAAGAGCCAATTTACTGATTGGAGATGCGAACATCATTTGCAACCTTGATAGTCTGAGACATCGAAGAAAAGTTGAAGATTTGTCTCTCTTCTATATATACTTTCACGGGAAGTGTTCAAGTGACTTGGCACATCTGATTTCTTCAAGAGCGGTACATATCAGAAATACGTGACGGAGTTTGGCTGTTTCGAGGTTCAACTCAGTACACCTTGGACTTCACTGATCAAGAACTGTTCCATTTGAAGAACTGCGTTTATGCGGAACAAACTTTCTGAGAACCTTTTTTCAAATGGATTTAATCTCCAGCAATTCAAATCCAATGTGAATCGCTACTTTCGCACAGGCACCTCGACAATTTTTCTGTAGTGCTTGTATTGTAGTTATACTGCCTCTATAGATACAATCAGACTATTAACTCTGATCCAAGTTACCGTTTATTCTACATATAGTCTTAATTTAATTTTTCTGATAGTTTTTCTCACCTTCTTCCAAAAGCCCCATTCAAATCATAAAACTCCATTATCCCACTTCGAAATAAACTCCACCAAACTGATCTGCTTGTAAGTGTGTATTCGGTAGTTGTAATAGATTCGACACTTTCATCAGTTCATTAGAGTTCAAAGAAACATCGAAATATGGAGTTTACACCATACACATCAATATTTGACTAAAATGGAAATGACATCATTCCAGTAATCACAGTTTGTGTCTGATTACTTCAACGTTCAACATGATTGTACATACATGTATTATTCGTAAATATATAGTTTTAATTACAATTACCCCTCAGTCTACATTACTACATCAAGTTCAACATTTTTGTTCTATAAAAATGAAACTCCATTTATTTTGTTCTACCATATATGATTACAGCTATCATGATAGACCGCAAAAAATTGTTGAAACTATTCATTTCAAAATTAGGTCGTAATTTCCACTAACTTTGTAACGGGTTCAATTTGCGGTAAATATTTTCTCCTTGAAACTTTGAGGAAATAATACCGTATTCTAATATCACGCTTTAATTATCAATTCGACCATATCATTTCACCCGGTAAGTAATCGAAGAAACCAATTCTTAGTTTGGAAGATCTTATTTTCCAGCTAACCTATACTTGAGGGTATATGATTTCCTGATTTGTTAAAAACATTTCATAATATATAATGAACACGTTTCTGGTTTCGAATGTTTTCTTCTGGACTAATTTACCTGGACTATGGTAATTAGTTGAAATGATAAATTTTCGATTTTCGATCTCGGATTGGCCAACGGGCTACTTAGATGTCAGAGGGGCATGCGCGTTTATCACTAAACTTTTTCAAAATAGGCGAGAATGCAATTCCTTCTCCCGGTCGAGGTTAAAATTCCTTGTTCTCGAGGATCGTAGCTGGCAGCCATTGAAGAAAATTTTAAAGGGCTCGTGGAAAAAAAGTTTGTGGTAACAACTCCGTTGGAGGATTATATTCCCGGGCTGATATTAGTGGAAATTACGCCCTATATTCACCTCATGATATTGTTGGTTGTGGCATTCCACTCTCTTAATGGGGATTGAAAAATTGTGAGTCGGCATCTCTTTATTTCATCATTTTCACCTATTCTCCAGGAATTTTGTTTTCATATAATATATCTCTCGTAGTGTTCGGAATTCATTTTTGAAATTCTATCGAATTTTTGCTGGAACGATTCCTAATAAAACAAAAAGTAGTTGTTCAGAGTGTTTTTAGGGAGATTGAAGTTGAGCAAAAAGGGAAAATTTGTGTCAAGCCTACGATTCCTGTCGCCAACCGTGTTGCAGAGGAAAAAAACCCTTCCAACTCAGAAGGTACTTTGAACTATAAAAAATAAAACATTTCGTTGTTGTGCTGATTTAATCATATAATTTTTTTTTGCTATTATCAAAATAATTTCTATATATCTGTGTAGAGACACTAAGAAAGTCCGTCATGAGATTTGATCTTTGAAAACAAAATATAGCAAATGGCATGTAATGTTTTTATGGCGTTTTTTTCACTTCCAGTCGAAATACTGAATTTGGACTCGAAGGAAATTAATTCAAACGAGTTGGCACTGTAATTTTTTGGATTTCTGGAATGTTCTTATGGATAATTCCTTCATTGGTATATTGTAGATAGTTTTTTCAATTCTTTGAATTAGGAAGCGAGGAAAACTGAACGTGATAATGACAATCAAAGAGAATGATATGGGTGGTTTCTTTTTTAAATTATTTATAAAGTATTGTTGCCACATCCTGAGAGGAAAAAAATTACACAGACCTGTTAATAAGGGTAAATTAGCTTAAAAAATGAATAAAAACGTTTGTAAAGAATAAAAATTTTTCTTCATTCCTTTTAATTGTGTTAATCGTCTCGTAGTTTTTTTGTCTTTCTATAATAGGATGGTACATACGGGTTGTCCCACCTTAAATTAAACTATAGTTTGATGATTTTGTTGTACATATTTTACAATGGAAATGGCTGAAATTAGTTCATTCATGCACTACCTATAGCTATCCATACAGGGATTAAATAGAAGAAAATATCGAAATACCGTCCAAGTTTTGTTCATGACAGATGATTTTTTTCCAAGGGTTTTTTTATACGGAACTTCAACCCAGAGTTTTTGACGTTTTGGTAATCGAAGATCAATTCATATACGGGGTGACCGAATAGTTAGTCTCACCTTCATACAGAACGGTTCATTGCTATCAGCACGAAGGACAGAACCTACTCAGAGGCTTCGATATTATCATTAGTCTACTAACAATTCAATAACCTTTTGCTCACCTACAGTAACCGTTAGAATTCACGCAACTTATTGCTTCTTTCTGTTTTTTATTTAAGTGTTGTTTTTTATTGTAAGAAGGAAATTTAATGTTTCCTTTTTCCAATGATTGTTGAATTGCGCATACGCTTGAGCTCTCGTGACGCATTATAACTTGTTGACGACACTTGAATTTCTGCATCAAATTCGGGTTCATGTGATATTTTTAATAGGTTGTGATACATGCACTTTATTTTTTTTGCTGAATTCATATTCGTTTATCGATCGTTTCTTACCGTGGTACCTATTGTTTGGTGCTTATAGGTATATATATTTATGTATATATATGTTCTTGCTTATTTGTAGAATAATCTTCCACAAACCCGGAAAATCATTATTGATTTACGCTATCCTTTTAACTATGTATATCATTTGCTCTGCATGACCTAAAATATATAATCTATTTGCTTGATTGCTTAGACTTATACCCCATATAGATACAAGTGGTTTCAAGTTTGGAATAAATTTTTAAACCGGTACCTGTTGTTTCATATCATTTGGTAAGTTAGTGGTATTGACACATTTAGGGTTTTTGTGAGGCATTTTACCTGGCGCCCATTTTTTTATGAAATCTAAATCTAGAAATATTATTATCCAAGAACCCCCTCCCCCGTCTTCACTGAGACTAGTCACAAATATCCACCTGTCTCGGGTTAAGTTGACAGGTGACTTGTACCCTTGTCATCGATTGGTAAGGTTACAATATCCGTCATCGATCACTAATAGCTTCTTCATAGTAGCTGCGTTGGAAGTTTTCATATACATAATAGACTGATGAATCTAACTTCTTGTCGAAATCCAGATTCTAACGATCATATTTGTATACTTCACAGTTCAAATATAGACAAATACTATTAATACTCGCATGTATGAATTTCGTTACATCCTTTGATATACACTCGGATTGGTCGGTGTTTTGGAAGCGGATAGTGATATATCGAGGTCTTTCCAGACTGTTGCTTGTTTTCACGGTCCATATGTCCGAGGCTGTATCATGAAGTTTGGGTAATTCATAAAGATCCCACTTACGATGAGTCACCTTCACTTTAGCATCAATACCACTTTCATTGATGCGTTTCAGTAGTTTTGATGTATGCCGGTAAAATAGAATGGAGAATCTGCCTGATTCTCCATTCTATTTTATTAATTTCCATATCTGTATAGATATACAATGGATACATTTTTGAATGAACGTGCTATGATCAGAATATGTTGTTGCTTCATATTCAATATAGGGGTGATTTACCGCCGAATTTGCATGTGTTTGTCGTTTTCATTGTGGTAGTTATGCTGTCTTCTCAAAAAACAGCCACTTGCTCGTCATTCATTTTATAGCGAATTTCATCGGAGAGAAAGGCGAGGGTTATTGGATAGGTAGCAGCGCTTGGTGTCGTTCTGAACTTCCCCTTGATATAAATATAACTGTCTACAATATCTAGTATAAGGTCTTCGAAATTGATTGAGATTTTGATTCCATCTGAATTTTTCTAATATGCAGAACCATATGATTTATTTGTATGCTCATGAAGGCTAATAAGAGAATTTATTACTTGTGATGATGATCGCCATGTTATAACTATTTTTCATATTGTAGCTTCAAGCCAATGAATTAAAAAAATTAGACTTCTAGCACTCATTCTGTATCTTAACCGTTGGCAGAAACACGTGGAATGAATCGACTTTTAGATTTCCCTTCTTCAAATGCACATGATCATAGTCTCCACCAAATACATCACGCTGATTTAACTGCTGCTGCTGCTATAATCGCTGGCTGTTGAAGTACAATTCCATTTTGTTCAGGAACAATTATTCATTGTGAAGTTTATAAGTTAATCAGTGATCTATGAGATTTATATACAGAATTGTTGTGACATATTACAGCTCATGGTCATACGTTAAAGTGTGGTCATTTGGGTGTACTGATCATTTTAAGCAGAGTTGCGTGAAATCTGCCCACTGATCTATTGGATTGAGGATAGTTCACGCTAGAGTATGTCAATTTTATGTTGAATATATTACAAAGGTTGTCGAGTTTTCCAGAAGTTTAAGGGATTTCACGGTTATCTGAAGTTTTTTCTTTTGGGTCTTGAATTATTTCAAAAACTGAGTCTTCATTTGCGGGCAAGATGAAAGTGCCTTTTGGAATTGATTTTGGGTTGAAGACAAGGCATGCTTTCGTGAAATTGATTTCGATACTTGAAACTACGTCAGCGTTTCTGTTGATTTTTCCTGGTTTGTATGTGATTTCCTAATCATATTCGTCGAATTTTAGACGCCATCCAACAAGTGTGTTGCAAGGGTCTTTCATGGAAAATAACGAAGTGAGTGGTTTGTGGTCTGTAATAATTTTTGAATTTTTGTCCTAAAAGATAGGGTCTGAAGTGTTTGACTGCCCAAACTATGGTCAATAATTTTTATTCAATTGTAGAATACTTGGATTCTGCTGAACAGAGGGTTCGTGAAGCGTATGCGATGGGTAAATCCTTTCCGATGGGGCGTTGAGATAGCATATGTGCTAGCATCTGTTACTAATACATGTATGTCTTCGAAATTTGAGTGTATTAGTATTGGTCGAAACGAGGGTTTGTTTCAATTCTCCAAATTATTTTTTACAATCATTTATTAAAATGGAAAGGGTGTCTTTTTTAAATAATTTTGCAAGGGGTTTTGATATTTTTGCGAAATTTGGGATAAATTTTATGAAATACTGCTGAGTCAAGAAAAGATTTAATTTTTTTCTGGTACTTAGGTCCTGGGAAGTTCATGATGCAGTTAAATTTGTTAGGGTTTGACTTCATTCCAGTTTTGATGAATAAATAACCGAAATATGCTACTTCCTCTCTGAGTAATTCACACTTATCTGGTTGGATTTCAAGATTAGTTTGACGGATTCTTTTGAATACTCCTTTCAGTCTGGATATGTGATCAAGAATGCTAGGGGACTAAATGATGATGTCGTCCATGTAGACGACACATCGCTCATTCTGGATTCCGAAAAAAACGTTTTTCATCACCCTTTGGAACGTTGATGGAGCATTCTTAAGGCCAAAGCTCATTGTGAGAATTCCTAATGGCCGTTCTCTACCGTGAAAGCCGTTTTTGAGATGTCCTTGTCATTAATTTGATTCGATGAAAACCAGAAGCAATGTCAAGGGTAGTGAAATATTGATATTTGCCAAGTTTATCGAGAAGATCTGATATTTTTTGTCTATAATCAGTTCATTTACCTATGGGTAGTCAACAACTACTTGCCATTTCTGTTTTCCAGTTGCATAATTTTTTTAGAACAATCCTCACTGGGGATGATCAGAGAGAAGTAGAAGGGCGTATGACTCTGTCTCCTAACAATTCATTTATTTGTCTTTTGACTTTCTCCTTATAAATTTGGCGGTGGCGGTATAATTTTATTAAGACCGGTTTTGCATATTTTGTGTCTATTGAGTATTTGATTTCGTTTGTAAAAGTTAATCGATCACCTTCTAGATAAAAAATGTCTGAATATTATAGACATGTATCTGTTATTAATTCAGATTCTTCTTCATTTGAAAGATCTGAACGCAAGTGGTTACTAATTTCTAGTTCTGTTCCGTTTCTGTTTCATTTGATTGGTTTGAAGATAAATTTTTAATAGATTCAATGTTTATGTCGAAAAAAATTATTGTTTTGGGTGTAGCCTTCGAATTTATGATTGAGGTCAAGAACTCACCTTGCTCATTTACTCTCACTAGGGCTTTTGATAAACTAACGTTTTCTTTGTTTTGAGATACTAGTATAGCATCAGTGTTCAAAAGGTTACATTTTAGTTTTGAGGGTCTATGTTTACGATGTTATTAGGAATTTCATCTTTTGAATGTTGGTAATAATCGAATTCACTTTCGAAGGCGTAATTTTCAGGATCGTATTCGAAAATGTCGTCAATTTCTGCAGTGGAGGTTACTGGGTGACTTGGTATTTTGTTTTTGGATTATGGGGTAGTTGAGGTAGTTGAGACAGTTCCTACTCCATGTTTTCAGTATCCGATACTTTAAGGAGACGTATTGATTTGAAATCCGGTTATAGTTTTTTATTTTTCATACTATTGATACCATTATTTATTCATTTATTCATTTATTTATTTATTACATACACTATTCTACAGGATGAACTCAATTCCAGAATAGGAAAAAGCCGTGGCATTTACAAAAATGTACTTACATAACACAACTCATGAATCTATATATAGAGTGAATTGAATGAAAAACAGAACTGTCAGTTAGCTGAGTTGATTCTGTTATACTCGCCAAAGGTTCTCCATTGGGGCTGAAATTGTACTTCACAAGTGTTGATCCGGAGAGGTTAGCGTGCGCGTGTTCTTCCACCGTTAAAGAGACCGTCCTGCCTGGGTTTGTTGATTATTCCTTTGCAGAATTGGGATCCACCACTTTCGGTTACGCTACTCCTTGTTTCGTCTTGTGTTGAAGGATTCTACCGTAGACTGCGCCAATTTTTTATATCTCATTTTCAAAAGTTCTTTAAAAAATATTCATTTCGAAAAAGGGAAACAACTCTGAATTCCCCTGAGTTACAGAATACAAAATATAATTGAAAATTCGAACATAACTTGAACGTAACTGTATTGCAACTATAACTGATTCATTTCGCCATGCAGGACGTATTTATAGTGAAATAAATGATAACACAGTCTGTAAATGAAAGAAAGACAATAAAGATCCTTTGTGGCATCGTTTGGACACTGCGTATTGCCGGATGTCAAATTCGTTCGTCTTATGCAATTGGAAATATGCATAATGGCTAAAAATTGCATTAGGAAAATATTTTTCAATTTCATTCTATATTTCGAGAAATACTTCTACTTTTACATTTTGTTTAACAATTGAAATTTGACAAATAATGCAAATCATGTCGCTTCTATTTTTTGGGTTATTTTTTATCTTGATCGGAGTAAAAATTGATGCCAAACCCAAATTTCGAATGGAGTTATTGATTAAAAAATCATAAATAATGCAGACTTTACTTGCTTATATCAAGGTGAAAGTTTCTGACACAGATGTAGGGTGTATCGCGATTTTTCGAATTCATAAAAAACATTTAACGTTTCATCTTTGATTACTTCTAGGTATCTATTTCAGTTCTCTCTAGTTGCCATAACGTGCATTTATATACAAGTTCTATTATGCAATTCACTTAAGATTCATCACAACTTCATTAATAAACATTTTCTGCATTTGATAAGGCTAAGTGTATTTTCAGTTGGGTTCAAATGAGGAAAATTTACTAAACGGGAGATAAATTAGAAACAATCCAAGGGTGTAAACATAAATGATGTTGCTGCGTAATTGAAATACAGTTTTTTTGAAGAAAAAAAGGTTTTTGTCGTATTCAATGACTTAGTATCATTTATCAAACAGTAATAAATATAATGCATTACACATATTAGATTTATTCAGTATCTAATTGCGGCAAATTGAAAATTTTCCCTTTCTACATCTACAAAGGTGTCCATTACATTTTTTTTCATTTTTAGATTGTGAAAATTTTTGAAACAGGTCAACAGATAGAGTACTATTTTTGAAGACTCAGTTCACTGTTGTCAACGAAATAACTCAGAACTCTCTTATTTTTTAGTGAATGTGGTAGAAGCGTTGCAAGAATTTTGGCAGATGAAACAAGCCAGAGGAGCAGATTTGAGAAATGGAGCACTTGTGATATATGAATCCGTTCCTTCGAATGCTCAACCCTATGTATGTTATGTAACGCTGCCGGGGGGATCGTGTTTTGGAAGTTTTCAGGTAAATATTTATGGTAATTTGTGTCACAAAATTGATCCCTAACAGAACAAACATTTAGGCTCCGAGTTATATCGAATGGAAAATATAACGGATGTTCATTCAGAACTATCAAGTGCACAATTTTTGACAATATTAAAATTGTTTTTCTGTGGTACCCGCAGAAGAAATATAAAGTAATTAGCATTTGTTGAATTTCCTTTTGTTTTGTTTCATTATGTTTCGATTGAACAACAAATAATAAGAACATTTCATAAGAAATGTACTTGAAATCGATTTTCAATTATAGGAACAGGCACACGTGCAGACCGGTTTCGGACTATTTGGCCACTCGTCAGTGCAAGGTAGTGGCCATCATCCACCCGAAGTTGATTATATTCCATAATCAAAAATCGAATTTCTCTCAAAGTATCATTCCTCTAACCAAGCTGAAGCGAACGATAAACAACAAATTTGACATTGTGTTGTCATTTGTGTCAGTCCAGTCGAGACTGGCCTGAACAAATTTTTCTTTTAATCAATTTGGTTTTCGTTTCCATTTATTTGAGTGATATTGATTTCAGAACTGCCCAACCAAAGCTGAAGCCAGGAGAAGTGCTGCGAAAATAGCTTTAATGAATTCCGTTTTCAATGAACATCCTTCTCGAAGGATTTCCGACGATTTTATTGAAAAAGCTGTAGGAGAAGCCCGATCTTCATTCAAAGGTTAGTTTGATAGCACTCAAAACCTACTTTGGAGACCTTGATTGAAGTTTATCAAACTGTATTACATGATTTGTTTTTAAATTCAACTTTTTCAACCCACAAACATAGGTTCTAGTTGTTTCAATTAATTCATTAGGTCTTCATATGGAAATAATATCAACCCCTTTTTTTGTTTGGGATGGCATACATGGTCAGTTGAAGTATGGAATATTCTAACAATTGATGTAGTGGCATTTATTTTATAAACTCTATACCAATCATCATTTTGTTCTGCGATACCATGTATTATGAGAACACATTTTGATACACACATTATTGGAATATTTTTGATATAAATGAATTATATTCATATTGTTTTTAATTTTCATCAAGTAACTTGTTAGTCCATCCATAATGATGATGACATTTAGACTGCTGAACCAGAACCTTTGTTGAAAGTACACGGTGCTATGACCAGAAGGTCCAATAACTAATGGACCTTCTGGTCCATTAACCATGGACTAATGAAAACATTATTTTCATGATTCTGCCTTCATCGCACTTCTTGAGGTGATATTTCATATATCTTTCCTTACCAAGTTGTCAACTATTTTTCAAATACAAGTGAGTCTTTTTTAGTCATATTTGTTATTTTTTTGCGCATTTGCTGATTTTAATATACTTTCTATAAGATACTCATCAACGGATCCCAATTCTCAGTAAATAATATGAAAATGAATACCGGGAAGTACACAAAGAGAAGACTAAAAGAGTTTCTCTGAGTGCACTTCCACGGTTGATAAATTACAAATCTGACACCGGAGTCCTTCAAAAGAGATTCCAGAGAGGATGGTGGTAAAAATTTAAAGTTGAATAAATGAGCCGTGAGCTCACCTAACTCTATAAATCACCGAGGACAGATGGTATTCATCCAGTAATGCTGTACAAAAAACCAAAAATTTTACTCTCAAAAACAAAAACAATTCTCAGAAACATGAAGACTAACCACTTTCATTTCGAAACTGGAAAAAATCAGACAGAATTGAGGGGCATATTTTTAACATATGACTGAATAACATCACTACTTCGAGACAAATATGCGAACAGCTCAGGTCTATATGTCAACGGATTTATGTCGGATCGCAGAAAAAGCAGAATATGCTTATAAGAAAAATTAAAAATGTTTATCTGGTTTTTTGATAATACTCCCCAGGCATCCAAAAGAAGATGGACTGATGATACAGGCTGCAGGTGGATAGACTACATGCGTAAACGGAGATCGGTATACTCCTACACGACTATTATAGGACAAAAAGTAGTAGCACGGATAGCAAGGATCTGTCCTCAGGGGGTTCTTCTCTCCACCATTGAGAAACCTTCCAGTTGAATAGTTATTGCTTCTTCTGGTCTATAGTATAGTACACAGTAAAGTGCTGGATTGTGCAGACGACTTACTTTCTCGTCCAAGGTAAAAACAATATAGTGAAAAGACGCATACAGCAATTTCTGAATATTATAACCAGATAGGCAGAGGAATAAGGGCTCAACATAAGCCCACCCAAATCGACCTTAGTTGCATTAACCAAGAGGACTAAGTTGATGGGACTAGAATATTTACATATTCGAGGTAAAGAGATACAACTGTCGAACGAGGTCGAATATCTGAAAGTGACACTAGATCCCAGATTGACCTGTATCTAATTCTATAGAGTAACTTGAAAGGAAAGGCGGAGTTAGCATTGATACTAACCTAACGTACATATAGTGGTTGAACATATGATGAGATATATGCTTCTTAGGTTTGGTGGCCAAAAATGCACATTATCGACAGAAACTTCACGAGTTAAGTCACCCAGAGAATATATTTGATAGAAACTCTTGAAAATTTTTTTTTCGCCTGATAAGTAAAATTCGCATTTCATGAATTCTCAAGCATTCTATTTGATTCTCATTTTCAATGTTGAAACATTTCTACTCAATAAAAAGTGTGAAGCACCAGTTGATTTAGTCTTTGACAGTACAAAGAAAATGGTTGAAGTATTTGAGATGTAGAAAACTTAATTTTTAACATCAAATCACATTGACTTTCCAGTGGTGTTGAACTCTGAGAAATATCGTGGTTTCAGTATTGAAAATTGCATATTGAAATGTTATCGCTGAGGCAACTTTTTGGTGAAGTATGATGACGGTATTCATTGCATGATGGATGAGAGTGATATCATACAAATCAAAGAGACTCGTTTCTTTCATTTTTCTGTTTTATGTTTATGGAATGCACAAGGGCAAATAACCAGAATTGTAATTACATGTACTTCATTCCACTTCAATTATTGACTTTAGTTAGATATGATGATGTTTAATTCGCCTAATAAAACTGTATCAAATTATCTATGATGCTGCTTTTCTATCATGCTGTAATAGTCACGAAATGATCAATTTCATATGAATCGTTTTTTTACTGAAAATATATAGTAGTTCCATACTGAATTATGTAGGAGAATATGTTTGATCTGAATCCAAAACAGGAGAACTCGCAGACATTACACTCAAAAAAAAACCGCAAGCTATTATCCTCATCAGCTTGGTGTAGCCAATTTCAAAAAAGGGCAACACTTTTTTGTCAAAAACTACTCATATGCAAGAAGTTACCAACAGGAGCCAATCGCACATCTGTGGTTTCAGTTAAAAGACTGGCTACCTTCATGTAATCCAGGTTCGGAATATGAAAACTGAATGATATTCACGAGATTCTGATCATTCCCACATTCATTTTACTGAGACATAAAAACTTGGTAAGTTAACTTGGGTGTCACACGAATAGGTGGTTTTACTCATGCCTCTTTAGCGTTTACGAAGTTATTTTTATCAAGTACTTTTCTTGTTTATTCACATACTACGGTACTAACGATGCCCAATAGGCTGAAACAGTTGTCTACCGGTGGCTCTTAGATTGAAATCAATGTGGGAATGATCAGAATGGTACTTATTCATTTATTTTTGATTTTCGTGGAATTATTTTCTAGCAGTTTGTTTGAAAGTGAATGACAATGTTTCGTGGTGAATTTCATCAGTTCGGACTTCCATTGTCTAATATTATATAAAATGATATGGAATCCCTGAAATGAACAATACAATT
>WOGR01000540.1:13884-24599 GCA_015342045.1 Leptinotarsa lineolata | reverse complement strand
TCGATATCTGAATTGACGTGTTTTTTGCCTACGGCAAATTCTTTCTGCTAAACGAAGTACTAGGGGTGGGAAGTTTTGAAATGAAGGCACTGTGTATACATTATTGTCGGGATCTTGATTTCGGTTTTTAAAGTCATTACTCTAAAGAAAACTCACTTCAACTATAAACTACATACTATTTCAAAAACAGAAAATAGTTTCGGTACCTACCTACTGAAATCAAATGAGAAAATTACACAGAACTGGCTGGCTATATTCTAGATTGACATCATCCAGACGTTTTCTATTACATAAATTAGTTCAAATCACTTCTATGACAAAATCGTTTCGATTTAAATCAACTTTATCTTTTCGACAAACCAAAAAAATGTAACAGTTATCAAATCATTTTGTGAGCCGAGGTCCCTCAGCTAATGCTTTAAATGTTTACACTTCCCTCTGATATGATAACGACCTGGTAGAGATAACGGTTATCGTTCAACATACACCCACATCTGCAAACAACTTTCATATTTCACAAACACACAAAAATTAACAAACTCCTTTGATATACATACACGTTTATATTCATAAAAATACTACAGGTTTGTATTGTCTGAATTTTCAGTCTCCGACGCATTCCTTCTATTTATTGTCACTCGAGGAATTCATATAATTTCTATGAATAAATGATGAAATCACAAATAACTTGATTTGTTAATGGAACACGATAGATTTGAGTGAATTTTTGTAGAATCTGTGTTCTAAAGAAAACAATGACAAATAATTCATTCAGCTATTGGTTCTGTATATATAATCTGTCCAACCAAGCAACGGAGTGCTCAAACATTATCAGTTATCATGCAAACTGCACGTGATCTCCCAGACAAAGGCTGCTTGTACAGAGTCGCACTAAGGAACGATCGAAATTTCATTTATTTTTTTCAATAGAGCGGCTGGGTGTAGGAACATTTTTGGGTGGAGTGAAGGGACACAAATTGACAGTTTCCTCAGCCGTGTGAGTGCTTGACATTTTGAGAATTTCAAACTTCAAAATACCGTATAATTTCACACTGTAACAATGAATCCCGTCAGTAGATTGCATTTGAATCTGGTTGCATATGCAATAGATACAAATGTGCGTGGTGATCATACTTTGATCACGCATCTATCATTGTTTGAGTACTTCGTTTGTTGGATCGATATAGTTTAGGTACGTTTTGAATAGTTTATATTACATCGTGTTAGTTACACCATTTATAATTCAAGAATGACTGGACCAATTTTCATGATTTTTGTGTTTTTGGATTTCTGTTCGCTGGGAATAAGTATTAAAATATAATATTTTGTCAATAAAATTATCTGACAAAGTGTCATTATTATCTGTAAGTTCGATAAGATTCTAACAGATGGTGGTATAATTAACTGGAAGTATCCAATAGACGGCGGTATAAGTTGACTGGAGTGAGTAATTATCCAATAGATGGCGCTATTTCAAAAGTACAATCAAGAACAGCATGACAAATGTCTACGACAGACTATTGCAAGTACAAGGCTTGCACGTCAACAAAACATAGCTATAGCACGAGTTCAAGAACGAATGAGACAGCTGACCAGCCACTCATTGATAAGTGCATCATTTGTCCGTCTTGCTTTCAAAGGTACACCAGATATTAATTACTCTGCGCATTCAAAAATTGCTATCGCTTCAATGGGTAACGTTTGTCAATATTGAAATTTCATAATGAAACACCCGGCATGTGCTGCGCATCAGGAAAAGTTGTGCTGTCACCTCTACCCACTCCGCATAAATCTTTATTATCGCTTGATATTATTTTTGCGAAAAATGCGCAAATTTAATTCTTGCTTCCAAATGACGTAATTTTGGGCAACTTAAATTTGCGCTAACAACTATATGTTGCATGCTCACGTGTGGGAAAACCGTCGAATCTATTTGTGTTAGCTAGAGACAGGTTAACCAAGAATATTGTGCTGAATCAAATCAGAATTGAAAATGTTCATAGATTGAAATAATAAATATTATTAATGAAGAATTACCTTCCTCATTTATAAATTTAAGAGTTACATGTTATCAACTAACAACTTTGTAATTCACTCATTTGTTGCAAACATGAATAAAAAAAAATAAACGAAATTCAAAATTAACTGTTTTGTATTGATTTGTGCTCAATATCAACTCAACGAAATTTTTTATCAATTATCAAATCTTGACCTACCGGCTATAATGTTTCCGTCTTTTTTCGTAAATAATAATTCCACTGTAATGAATAGTTGACAAAAATTTAATATAACACAGCAACGCGTGGGTGGGTCTGCTAGTGTTATATAAATTATTTGTTCAACTGATTTTGTTGAATCGTCTTTTAGTTTTTTGTAAACATTTTTCTATACAGAAAAACTGATTTCCTCTACAAAAAATTACTTCTGTTCAATGTTTGAATATACTCCTCAATAGAATAAAACACTGCTTGAGAAAACAAGATACCCATTGGAGGAGGACTATTACACCAAGGTGAAATCTTCAAGAAAATATCGTTTGCGACGAATCTAAATTATGACTGAACGGGCACTGTAACGAGACTGATGGTAAAATCGGTGATGATGATGACGGACGTGTTTGAATATGTCGGTTTCCATTGATAGCAACGCCATATTATGTATTTTATCGTTACCGAGAGATATGGCTGCTACTAATGACAAATACACAGAGTAGCCAGTGAGAAAAAATTAACGGACTTCGAATGAAATTTGTATACAATAACTATGTCAATTGCAACAACGTGAAAACCATATTCTTTAGCTCATATCAAGTAAAACTAATCTGCAACGTTTCAATCAATTTCAAAATAATAACCAAAGATACTGACATAAAACCTAATCGCCAGACCACTAACACTTTTGTGTTCAAATATCTTCTCTCGAGATGTTATCTTTTTCAAATATTGACCCCAACTGATAAGTAGACTTTCTAAAAACCTTGTAATCGGTCTAGAGGCGCCTCTTGCCTAAGTTGTTTATGTGCTAACTATGTCGGTCTAGTACCTGAAACAAGGTCGGGCCACCCTCCGAACATGCCTCAAATTGAGATAGAAGAAAGAATAATGGCTGCTAATTCACCTCACTGGCTGACATTTGCTCAAATCCTTAGTAAATATTAAATGCGTTTTATTACACTTTCAACAGATTCCGTGAATCGGTTACCAAATATACAAATATTGATTAGTACTTTCCGTTGTGTTACTATGAAATTATAAATGCAGTTACATACTTTGTTGTGCAGGTTGACGAAGATAAATAACTACCAGAATCAGCATCTCGATTTATCTAAATACTGTAATTACGATAAATAGTATAAGTATTTTAATGAGTATTTTTTTTTCTGAAATATAAAGTAAAGTAAACTTTATTGACTATAATGAATAAATTACACGAATATCAGGTCAAATTTAGGAAATATCTAAAAATGCACAGTAACAGTACACGTATAAATGTAAAGATAAAAACATATATAGATTTATGTACAAGAATGTGAAACCTTGAATGTGTACTACACACATGTAACGATTACGGGCATTGCAATTTTATATAATTGAAAGCAATGGATTAGTGAATCGTGGAGTTCATATATTCTTCAATTGAATAAAAGCAATGTTCAGTCAATTTTTTTAAAAAGATCTTTGTCAGGTTCCCACCAACTTTATTGTGCAAATTTAAGTTTGGAAAGTTGGATATTTTCAGTCTGAACCTGTTTGGCCTCACCTGTCTATTTTTTCGAATGGGATAGTTGTGGAAGTCTGAGTTCAACTTCAGATTTTCCCTATTTCTGTGCACAATAGGGGTTTTGAAGTATATAGATACAAAAAAGTGGCATTATTTGATTTTTGATAAAGAGTGGCCTACAAGTTTGGTCGTAGCGCGTACTTTCGATTATTCTCAATGCCCTTTTTTGCCTTTTTTTTGACTAGAATTCCCCTATAAAATGGTACCATAGCTTATATGCAAATGAAAGAAAAAGTGGTTTGTAGTCAATAGCACATCTTTTTCCACGATATTTTTCAGTTGACGCAGCAAAAATAGTTGTCTAGACACTTTATTGCAAAGATGGTTTATGTGGTTATTCCACTTCAGTTAATCATCGAGAGTTATCGCCAGGAGTTTGAAAGTGGATCCACTGTTATTAGAGGAGAATACGATGTGCTGGGTCTTATCATTGTTCATTTCAAGTTTTTGTCGTAAACCACAGTTCGGCTTTAGATGCAGTAGTTGCCATTTGTTTATTGAGAAAAAATCGACTATAGTGCGAACTTATTAACGAAGTGTCATCAGCAAAAGAAATACGCATGTCCGGAAGCAAGTAATGGAATATATCATTGACATAAATGGTGAACAAAAGTGGCTCAAGGACGGATCCTTGTGGCACGCCATGATCAGTATAAGCCTCTAGCAAAGTGGTATAGATTGATGAAAAAACCATTTTTTGTTTTTTTAAATAGATTTGGAATTTAGATCACTGTTTGGAAGCATTTTTTTAATGATTTTTCAAAGGATGCTGCCAGGCCTATGAATTCCAGGTGAAAATTTTAAATAATTACTTAATGGAATATGTAGGTTTTTTTCGATCGAAAACATCATTATCTTTAGTTTTATATGGTAACGCTGGATTTTTTCGAAACACATAATCATCATACTACATTTTCTCTATTGTAGCTTGTTTTCAAACTTCCGGTTTGTGACAGAGTTCATCTTTTTTTTCCTATGATTTTGAGTTGCTATGTTTTTTTAACATAGATACATAATAGAAAATCTCAAAACATATTACAAAATGAACTTATATTTCGTGAAAATCAATATACTTTTGATTCAGGCTTTCGAGGAAAGTTTCAAAACGGTATTGTGTCTTATTTCTGAATTCATAATGATCATGATTAAGGTATGATCCCGATAACGTAATATATGTTATATCTCACTTTATATAATGGTTCCACTTCTGATAAGCAGATAAGCCAAGTTTGATCTTTCAACTTCATCCAATTTAGTCTTTCAACCAAAAATTTTATTATAGATTTCAGATTGAAATTTGTCAAATCTATTTGCCTCTGTTCGATTATCAATCTTATCGAACTTTTTTGTTTTTGGCATTATGTTCAAGGTCGGTAATTTTTTTCCTCGGCTGGAGATATGAAAATGGTAGAAACTATCTTTCACTGACACTCAAATTATAATCTAGTCGTTTCTTATTCTACTAGGTCACCGTGCTCCTCAGAAATAAGTTCGTTTTCCACTCTGTTATCGCCGAATCAGAATTCAAGGTATGTTTTATGATGCCTGGCCGTACCTAACCTCAAAAAATAACTTGAATTTGGTTCTGTACAAAATACGCTGCTTCTGTATTTAGGATTACAGGAAACCTGGACCATTTCAGTATGGTAGATCAGTAGATTCATAATGAAAACGACCTATATGGTTAAGGAAACCCGACAGCAAAGTACTACCTTTTTCAGTTTCAGTCACCGATATAAATTAATTACTATTTATAACAAAACTTGCAACTTCAACATGTCTTTGAAAATATTTAAGTACTGAAAGATCCCTGGTAACCCAATCATAAAGCTACTTTTCTACTTTAATTCACTAAGGATCAAGTAAGTTTATTTCGCTTTTATAGCCAACCAAAAGTAGTTGAATATATTTCAAATGGACCAATGAGTGAACTCATCACCAGTATACGCTTTAGACATCGCTAAATAAACATATTTGTCTGTTTTGAAGAAGATGCACATTAGTTCCTTTCAAGTAAGGGAAAGAATATGACTTGGTGGTATAATACAAATGACTTGAATTAGAATTTAGCGATCTATGATAGTATGAGATTACCTATCCATCAAAATATATTCAGTGATTATTGTTAATAGATTTAAAGAAAATGCACTTTTCATCTACGTTTTGAAATTATTGAAAAATTCCGGTGATGAGACGAAAAAGAATTCAATTTTGGATTCAACAGTCTATGAAAAGTCATTTTTTAATTGAGTCAGGCGAATAGAGAAGAATAACTCAGTGAACATATCAACCAAGATCAAAATGATGTATCTATTCAATGGGGTTTTTAATTTTCGAGTAATTCTTGAAATATAAAAAATTCCATTATGTAGAAACTAAATACGTTTGTATTCAACTATTTACTGTTTTGTTTTTCATTTTTTTTTATTTTGCATTCAATATGCACTCGTGCTATTTGGTTCTTAGAACTTTATATAAAATTTTTAATACAATTTTGAACTGCTTTTCAAAATCTTCACCTAGGAGTATCATAGTTGAATAACCCAATATTGGATGATAGTGAAATTATAGCTTTCGATAATATCATTCGGCAAAATGTACGTTCACAAATATAACGTGAACGTTCTGAATGAAAAATCAAGAAATTGTAAAGGATTGTTGTGAGTTGAATAATTAGAAGGCATGTGGATTTTCTGTGGAGAAAAATGCCATCTAATGATAACTCACTATCATCAGAGTACATGAAAATGAAATGACTTATTCTTTGTGAAAATTACAGAGTGTGGCCTGACCAGAGACGCAAGCTGGTTCTGAAAGATATAAGTAAATCTGGCGTTACGTTGTTTTAAACTATATAGTTCTATTTTTTCTCTGATTGACTCGGCCGTTATATAGTTATATACTTTTCTAATTTATTTCCAAGTAATATTGTTTGCCCAGTGAAAGTTGTTTAGTGGTAGTTGAATTATTTTTTCTGAAAATATTTACGAAAAATACATTTTCTAAATATGGTAGGTGTCGTTATGAAAACAGAAGATTTAAGAAAGGGATTTTTTGACTCTTTTAAATAACTTACCTTATGTCTCGCATATTTCAACTTCTGTTTCTTTACACAAAAAAAATAAAGTCTAACCTTTCAATATTTAGGGATAGCTATTTATTGATCGTAAAAAATAGGCACCTTTGTATCAAACTAATGCTTTCTACATCAAAATTTTACTAACTCAGTACCAGCCAGTCTCCATTGAAAACTTCGAACCAAACATTGAATATAAGATCAGTGGTTTGTGTTTTTCAACGAGAATGATTTATTGATAAGAAATCGGTATTTGTTCGAAGGCTGGGTCGTTTCTCGATATCTTGCATCCTCTTCCGCCCAAGAATTGTATGGGATAAGGTCAAGAAAAATGTGCTGATTAGGCCGAGACCGTATAACGTTCGAAAGTGCTGAATGTAACTTCGGAAGATAAAACAGCTCGTAATTTTTTCCAAAAAAACCTTGGCAAATCAAATATTTGAAAATTGGAACTGTAAACAATACGTGCTGATATTGACATATCTTGTAATTATAACACTGAGACGGAGACATGTTCAAAGATCCATAATCTCTGGGTATATACAGGTGGTTGATTCACACAATGATAATTTTTAACCAAATATTTTATTTACAAATTTTTCAAGAGATGCTATTTTGAAAGAAAGTTTTTGGCTTTCTACAAAAATTAATCACTCATAAAAAGATAATCCTTTCAATTTTAGCTATTATGAACTTTCACAACAACCAATCCCCACGATTCTAGAGAAAGTCATTTTTAGCAACAATTTTTGCTGAACGTTTGGGTAGGAATGATTGGTGACTACCTGATTGGCCCTTTTTTTCTACCAGCAAGATCAACAGTTGAATTCTACACGGACTTTTTGTTAGAAGTGCCGGTACTTGTAAGAGGCAACGTGTGGTTTATGCACGACGGGGTTTCAGCTCATTTTGATATTCTTGCTCATCAGCATCTCGACATCACCTACCCTAATCGCTGGATTGAACGTGCAGGTCCTCAAACGAAGCACCTCTGGACATTTATGGGAACTTTTTTTATTAAAACAAACTAACGAATCATCTCTGAAGTTTAGTACAGTAGTTAGAAAACACCCTGTGTAAACCGATCACACTCAAAAACTCGAAAATTATTTGGAATATCAGTGCCAAATTCGAAACAGAATTATCATTGAACTCTGTGTACGTAGCAATGTTTCTTTTTGTTTTTCTGTAAATATTTCCACTCAGTTTGTTGTGTTTCAATTTGTTCGTTAAACTTACCAAAATTTTACGTACATATCGTCATAGCGATGCAATGGCGACGGTATTGTGGCCAATAGGTTCTGAATTTGAATACGCGCCTTCGGACCAGATGTTAATGGCTGACAGGTCTGTAAATAGTCACGATGCTCCCTAGTTGGCTCGGAAAGTTATTAACAAACCATACCCAGGACACGATGCTGAAGATCATAGATGTCGATGCCATGACATGAGAAAAATACCTGTTGAGACAGTGAGAAGGGTAATCAGGTAATATTCAAGACGACTTTTGAAACAATGAAGAGGAAGATCAGGAGACATAGAATACAATCAAATTAGCATTACTGTCAGTTGAGTTAGGTTCAGCAGGTATCAAAGTTAGTAGAAGGGAGTCTTATCATTCAGTGTTCCATGCATAATTGAAAAAAAATGTTTTGCATAATATGGGCATAAAAAAACTGATATAAGTTAATTATGTAGTTGGACTTAACGGGTCCAAATCAGGGAAAAACTCGTGTCACAAATATTGCCTGATTTTCCTATTGAGTGAGAAACTAGATTATGGCATTGAGACAATAATTATTATCAGCCTAAAGAAAACGTATCATCACTACATGTTTTCCGATTTTCAAACGGTTTCCGCCAATAAATGGAGTGATTCAGGAGAAAGGCTTGCGTGCACTGGTGAACATTTTTTCGATAATACTGGCGGCAATTTAATTACCACTCATAACAGCGAGAAATTACTTTTTTGTGTTATCTCACGTTCCAAGCGGTATATTGTTTTGTAATTCTATCCCAAAAAATGTAGAATTTTTCATTCTGAGTATAGATACTTTTCCCTTGCATTAAAATTTGTTTTATTACATTAAAATTTTATAATATCACAGTGTAATTTTTCATTTAACGACTATATTACTTTCGTATATTCCGTTGTAAGTAGGTACGTAATTAAGAATAATTTTAAAGAAAAAGATTTATATATTCAAAAATTATTGGTAAGCTCATATTCATTCTTGAACTGAAATTTTACAAAATATCCATTTTCTTTTTCCATTTTCAAAAACAATTTTCAAGAAGTAATACTAAAAAATAGTATGGATTCTTCAAATTTTCAAATCTTCATAACGTCTCTTCATAACGTCTTCATTTCGCATACCTTGGTGGTGTTACTCTACAATAGAAATCCAAGATCATCAATAAAACAAAAAGTTCGAAATTCTGAAAGAATTTTTTTTTGACATATATCACAATTCTAAAGCTTCTGAACTCAAGTAAAATGTAATGAGTGAATAAATAAAAAAAAACAAACAACACAGACAATTTTTTCAGTACTGATAATATTCGTCAAGCATGAATACTACTCTCTATTGTCTTTCATTACCTTTTTTTTGTTAAATAACTGTTGCGCCCTCAAGAACGACAAACCTTAGAAATCAATATTTCTGCAAGCTGTATATTCAAGTAGTATATTCAAATCTTACAGTCAATAGCAATTCTTGATTAAAAAAAAGAACACTTCTCATGTCAATAATAATTGATATTTATTCAAAAAGAAAGCTATACTTTGTAGTACGGTTTTTAAGATTAGAATAAATATTAAACTTAAATTTCAAGTATATAGAAAGCGTTAATACAAAGTTAACTATACTTGCGGAATGGGAAGATGATATACTTGAAATAACACGATTCATCTTCAATTCAATGTAGCTTTTTCTCCGTGTATAAAGTTATAGCCAAAAACGAAGTGAAATTTTCGCAGCTATGCAAATAACTGCTAAACTGTTCTTCCAGTTTTTTCAAATACGCATGAACTTTCATCAAGTATCCGACAAGTCCATAAAAAACGTAAACTACAGTTACTGTTGAATGAACATATGAATTTAAAACGTTTTAATGATATTTTGGGGGAAATCGATATTATTCATTAGGCATTAATTATCGACTTCCTAATTAAATCTACATATTAAAATCGTCGGTCGCCGTAAATTCGAAAAATATTCGCTTTCATGCGGAACTAATGCGTGAAATGTCTAATCTGTAATCTCGATTGATTCTCCATCGACGAGAATCTCGTAAACATATTTCACGCTCAAGTTGTTAACAAGTTTTTTTCATTAGAAACGAGAAGAGGATCGCCGGAACTAATGTGATGGTATAGTAATTTCCCGAGAATGTAGACTCAAGAAATGGAAAAAATATTATGGTCCATACATATAATGAGCCAGCAGTGCTTATCGTTGATTAGTCATTGTTTTTGCACGTCTCGATGATTGATCAAATTTTCCACGGGCTTTTATAATTGAATTTTGTTGCTTTGAATTCGGTGCCTGGCGCTTATTATTCTTGAATGTCGATATTAGCTTGTTTATCCTTATTCACTAGTTTCTATTGATAATTTTCAATATATCATAGGGATTTGATGGTTCCCTTAAAACGAATAAATGCAGACGTGAAACCAATATGTTTTTCTATTCAAGAATGTTGTTTATATTTTCAGCAATAATGGAGCCATTATTCTCTACTCAACATGTTTCGGTCATTCATTTGAAGAGAAGATTAACAGATTTTTTTGAGAAATATAATCTCCTCTCATCTAGACAGTTTGGATTTAGAGAAGGCAGGTCAACACAGGATGCGA
>WOGR01000540.1:0-13874 GCA_015342045.1 Leptinotarsa lineolata | reverse complement strand
TTTTTTTTGTATTATTGTATCTTTTCACTATTTATGAATAAACAATATTATTATTATTATTATTATTATTCATGTCATGAAGCTTGGAAAAATTAAATTACAAGATGATGCGGCACATGAATATGAATGCGCTCTCAGGATCTCAGAAACTGTTGGAAAAAAATACGGAAGTTGAGGAGATATAGTTTTTCAGTAAATAATAATAAGTTTTTCACGTAAATCGTTAGAGCTATAGATATATAGGGTGTATCTTAAATTGTGTCATTAATTTCGGATGATTATGATTACTTGTCATTTCATAAAAAAAGTTCATATGAACGTGTGTCCTAACTTGCTTTGTTTCCGAGTAACGGGGTGTCAAACTTTTATTAAAAATATTGTTTTTGTACAACTGTCATTAAAGGTGACATTTTTAATGGTTGTCAAGAGTATAAAGTTGATTTTTACAAAGTAGCGTGTTGAAAGTATTTTCAACACTTTTTTTCGACCAAATAGCAATAAACAAAACATAATTATTCAATTTCAAGGAAGTTTTATTATGGACAATAAATATAGATACAATTAAATTATATTACAAATGTATTGTATACATTAATTACATTATTATTATTTATGAACATTAATATGAAAAGTACATTTAGAACTACTGCTGATATTAATTCCTTGGGATGTTGAAGAGCCTTGTGATATATTTATCTACCTGGGTTGACAATTTCATGAGCATCAATATTTAATTCTTGAAGTAATGAGGACGATGCTGGTAACGCTGGAGCTAGCTGATGGGATTATTGTTTCAGCAATAGCCTTTTTATAAGAAATAGATTGATCAATGTAACCCTAAACTACTGTTGTAGAATTCCATCCCTCGTGCTTCTTTAATATCCGTTATATTTGCTCCTGATTCTGCTAGCAAAAAAGCAGAAGACATTCTGAAACAGTGACCTGTAATTCCTTCGGTTCCGGGAGGTTCAGAAACTCAGCAATGGTAGAGGGCATTTTCCCAAACGTGTTAATACCAGCTGAGTTGGCACTGCATTTATAATTTGAGTATATCAGAAAAAACATTGATGATTGATAACAGAAGGGCGTAGTATTTATTAAAATAGTTATTGTTTTTCCCAACAATACAAAAAGAACGACCTATTTCCGTTTTTGTATTTGAAATTCGAACAATCAATGATTTATCCATTAATTTAATGACTTTTATTAATAAATGGCACATCTCTTCATGCCGGCAGGCTTCATATATTCCGAAAATAGTAGCAACTTTTATCATCAAATATTTTTCATTTATAAACCTCTGGACTTAGTCAAACGTAAGAATTTTTGATTTTTTGGCCTATAACTTTAATTTTTCCACTTTAATGCTATCACTTTGAAATATTTGCTTATATTAACACCATTTTTAACGAGCGCACTCGATTTTATCATTGAAAACTTGTTCCACAAAGTTGATTTTTCTTCTAGACAGACGAAGAAGACGGTTTAGCTGAAATTTACTTCGACGTTTTTAATTCTACACCACAACTGAGAAAATCAGAACATGCGATTTTTTTGGTAACAATTCAATTGAAGTTCTTTTTGCAGCCTCTTCAATATCGCCCGGAACACATGATTCCTCACTATTGTTCGGGATTATACAAGACATTAAACATCAGCAAGAACTTTAAATGTGATTTTAAATAAAACGCGTGAGCTGTAAACAACACTGTTTGTTGCTGATTCGGTGTCATCTCAGACGGCCACTTCACAGCAAATGCGATAACATGAGAATAGTTAACTGACAAGAGATGTCAAAATGTGTTTTTATAGAAATATTAAATTTATTTATTTTATTACGAAAACAGGGCAGTTGTACAAAAACCTTGGTATGATATTTGTGTTGAAAGTAAGTTTTATTTTGTTCGTGAAATTGCTCAACTGGTTACGCTCGTTTCGCAAACTTTTTCACTCACAAAATAAAACCTCACTTTTAACACTCATATCATAAATGGCAATTTTTTATTCATAACTCAAAACTCTTTTTTTTCCTATTTTAATGGAACTAAGTGTGTTCGTTAGCAGTAACAAGGGGCTTCTTTTCATTAAATTAGATTACGTCACAGAGGGTTACCTCTGTGACGCCACTGGTTACGGTAAAAACTATTGTACGGCACTGTTTTTCTCTAGGTCCGATATTTTCATCAGATTAAACAATTAATGTATAAAAGACGTGTTCGAAGACAAGCTTTTATACAAATGCACTGACTGGAAAAAATAATTTCATTAATTGTTATTGAGTTATTAATAAAAGAACAATATTTTTAGTGAAACTGTGACACCCCGTTACTCGGAAACGAAGCAAGTTAGGACACACTTTCATATTAATTTTTTTTCATAAAATATGACAAATAAGCACCACCTGAAATTAATTCCATCATTTAAGATACACAATGAATAATTCTGTCAATATTTACATCACCCTTGTCATCCTTAAATAAGTATGTTATATTTGTATATAATCAAATTTCTTTTTTAAATAAAACCAAATCAATTAAAACTTTTCTTCAACACGCCTGGCGGATGGGTAATGCCACTTGAATTTATATTGTCGCTTGGTAGGTTTTATTTTGCGGTAACTTCTAAGATAGCGATTCAAAATGTTATCGTATTCGTCTAAATAGTTTTTCGATTACCAAATTATACATGATCATTGTTTTGAACATTAAAATGGGTATTGAGATATCATATCATATATAGATATATGCCATCGCGAAATTTTTTGTAGACATATAAAAAAAGAAAATTATGTAATAAATTGTAACATTAAATTCCCATACACCTGAAGAGTTATTCTCAGTACAATAAACGTATTTCTCTCTCTTTATCTCTCTCTGTTTTGTTATATATGAAAAAATATGCCGAACTTTCAAAGGAAGGGAGAAAGCAAATAATTTCAAAATAAACCTCTGTGAAGAGATAGTAAAGAGTAGACAATTTTTTGAGATGTTCATTTAGTATGAGTATTCAGAATGGATAGTCTTTTGAATATTGGTCGTCAGCTCGCCTGATAATGAGCTTTGACCATACATCTTATAACTTTTTTCTGTATAAGAAATACGTACGATTCTAGATTGTTTATATGAATTTCTCATTTAAGCTTGTGATCCACATAAATTACAATGAATTCAATGTGATCAACTGGCTCTATAGACTTATTCCTTATTAATGGACTATAATCATAACGAATATTCTTTTGCTGGAATAACGTGAAAAATATCTTGTGTATATCAACTAATAGTGACACACCACTCATAAAACATATATACTTCATAATTGACATAAATTCGTCTTGAAATGACATGTATACATGCTCTCAGATTATTCTCAGGTCTCAGAATTGAATCAATTATTCCAAAACATCAAATTTCTTAGTGTTTTTTATGGACTTCTTTACAATTCTTCAGTTGTTCATTTCAAAATACGTATTTGCCAAATTCAAGATTGAACGGACTAGTAATATAAAAAATATGTTTGTATAAGGTGGTTTCACCTTACAGGTACAAATTTCATAATCATATAGACTCTTTTACCTGCCTGCTACCTGCCATAATTGTAAACAAAACGGAAGTTGCTGCCCGTCGTCATTATGGCGATTATAGTCAGAGAATGGTTTGGAAAGTTTCCGTGTAAATTCCATTTTAAGATAAAGTAAATAACTGAGCAGTATTGAGAGTGGAAATATATCATAATATGATATTTTTCCACTCGGTTCTGTTTTATCTAACGCCTTTATTTATTTTAAAATATTCTCCAAAATAAAAATCCCTAGAAATTGAACTCGTTCACTCATTTGTCGATTTACTGGTGATCAGTAAATCGACATTATCATCTACCAAATCTGAACGGGGTATTATATGAAAATAAGACGGCCAAATTATGACGAATTCACGGAAAAAAATCCATACAATATTGATATGTAGTCTATCATGCCGGTCGCAATGTCCAGGGAGGGGCTCAGCCTTATGGTATGTCACATATCGATTTGGTTTCACTATTCACGTATAGTCGACACGTGTTTGACTGAATAATATGCTTTTTCATTCGATATTTACAAAAATGTTCACCATATTCAGAATAATAATGACATTTCTGAAATTTTATCATAAATATCCTCCTTTTTTCTCAAATGATCATCCACTTACTATTAATAAATAAAAATTATATCTTTCAGTACATAAACGGTACACCAATAAAGTGAATGAATAATTGTTGTTAAAGAAAACAATTATGTTGCTACTCAACCAAGTCAAAATAAAAGTAATTAGGTAGGAAGATTTTTTTATTTTCATTGGGTTATCCACTAGTATCACACTCCTTCATGTCGTCTTCCTGAAAATATACGTCAAATATTAGTATTACCAGCTAGTAAACGCTCATGTACAACAATTTTTATGTGGATATGGTCAATTAATGTCCACTCAAATATTTTTCACAAAAATCTTCCCCAGTGCGGCACTGGTTAACATGAATCAAATTTGTATTACTAATTACCACATGTGATTTTATATTTATTCTGTTCTCTCTATTATTTAAAGTGAGATAGTACTGCAGTTGTACAAAGAAAACCTCTTAAGATTGTAAGTATACCTCTGTACTTATTTTACTTCTACTTACAAGTTAATGAGTCTTGTTGTTTTCACAAATATGGCCACCCACATTTTCGAATCTCTCGAAATCTATCATCTCTTTTCAAACACAGCCCATATTTGCTTTTCACCACAACTTTTTGTTTGTCTAACGGAGTTTCAGACATTCATAATTTATGGACAATCGTAAAAGTCGTCTTTTCAAAACTACTTGGACTAGCATTTTTTCCAGAAACCCATAACAATAACAATCCGAATATGACTCAGTAAAACGGATGAAGATTAGAAATCTGCACTGTTAGGTAAGATATATTTTGTGAACCACATGGAGCGAGGATTTTGTTGGTCCTTCCGAGAATTTGTGATGGGTGTGGCACGCATCAATCAACAATGGGTTTGTTACTCTCTGAAGTGAGATGGTGTGGTACTTGTTAGCTTTTAAATTTTCTATTGAATATTTACTGCGCAAGGATTTTTATGCCTGAAGGAGTTGGAAGTTCTGATGATCTGGCTTTTGCGGTCGTATCAATGACATCTCAAAAAATCTATGTTTGCTTATTGGCAACCTGAAGATTGAGATGAAACGGGTGCAATTAATAAGTTGAATATTTATACTAATCATTAATCATATCTCCAACCAGTTATCATATATAAACGCGATTTAACCAAAAAACTAGAATGCATGAAAGTTTATTTCGGGTTACAGTAGTTTTTCAGGCAGAACTATTTTAAATGTTATGTGGACGAGTTTTATTTATAAAAGTGTCAAGTCCATTTATAAGCGTCCCAATATCAATTACAAGAAAATTGTTTGGCTAACTACCTATTGAATAGGGGTTTTTCAGTAATACACAAAACTAATATATTCTCAGCCAAATAATGTTGAATGTGTAACTGAGTTTGTAATTTAGTAAATGGCATGACCCGAGCTTATGTATCAGTTTCCACATTTGAAAAAATATTCAGTAACGGGTTATTTAGTAAATTACCCGAATTCTTGAATCTATTTATTTCTAAACATTCTAAAAGATTCAGTTTTAAACATGTCTTTCTGCCAAAAGATGGTTTGCAAATGTGGAATTGATCGTTTCATTCAAGAAATTACATCTATGCTCTTTAATTCTTTGGGAAAAAGTTCTCCCTATTTGGCTAATATAAAGTTTTGGGCAAGAGCCAAAAGTCATTTTACATTCTCAAGATTTATGCGACACTAACCTTTTTAATACATTTACTTGAACTATTGTTCGTTCTGTAAGCCACGTGGCGTTTCAGTTGACACGTCATGAAGAGTACTTCGACCACGCCACTGAAGATGACTTCCGCAGTTGCAGTCGAAACCTTTGGAGTTTATAATCAAAGAAGACCACGGCAAAACCCAGAAACCAACCAAAACATTGCAAAATCATGTTTATTATTAATTTTCGTAAGAGTCAAGTCAAGGTAATTTATTGAATTATTTTTCCCCCTTTCAGTGGTGAATTTTATTGACGGCTGAATGTTTAGCTGTACCAGTAAAACAGACTAAGATATGTCATCTACGTATCTGTACCAGTACAATAAACTGTTGACTAACTGATTATTATGAATTTCATTCTATAGGTTATACATGAAAATTTCAGCCAGCCTATATTATTCACAGATAAAAGTAATATACTAAATTAAGGTTTGAATTAATTTCATAAGAATTTCTGAGTTTTTTTTCAGTTGGAGCCATTACGTTCGACACCACAGGTCTAATCAGGAAATTGGTTTTATGTGATTCAATAAAAGAATACTGTTTGGGTGGTTGTGGATTTATAATCACTGCCCTGTAATTATCACTTGCAGCTCTATTGCCTTGATGGTTTCCTTTACCTTTTTCTTGTACAGAGCTTTAGGATCATTCCTCAGAATATCGTAGTTTCCTGAATTAAGGAAATCTAGAGTTTTGCCTATGTAGCTGTTTTTATTTAACGCAATAACCGTTCGACCTTTATCTATTCTCGTAAAAATCATTTCATTATCCTTAGCTTTTTGTTTGATTTTGCAATTTTCATTTCTCTATTAGATTGAATTTTATCAACGAAGCTGGCTCTCAGAGCCAGCTTCGTTTCTATTCCTAAGCATTCTATGCTAGAAGAATTAAAATACGGTTTTATTTATTTATATATTTCATACACTATTCTACAGGATGAACCCAATTACAGAATAGGGAAAATCCGTGGCATTTACAAATTTGTACTTCCATAACATAAGCTGTGAATCTATATATAAAGTAAATTAAAGCTAAGAAATGCCTTTTGATTTGTATAATCTGACAGTTGAATATATCTAGGACACGACTAACAGAATTACAGGTATCGCACATTGTATAAATTGGGGATTTTTTCATTATATTCCTAGACGACCGTCTAGGAACCCAAAAATTCAACATATGTAACAATTTTATGTTATGAATGGAGGCCTTTTTCTGATAATCGAATTTTATAGTAAAAATATTCACAATGGAGAACATATATTGTTGTTGTTGTTCTGAAATTATTCATTCCGTTAACCAGCTGACGAACGCCAACCCTCAGACGTCTAAACTTGTGCTAGCGATGGATTAACGAGGTCTTACCTTTTAACATGCGATTACCCAGCAAGGTGGCCCGGCGGAGAATCGAACCCCGGTCTTCCGCTTGAGAATCGGATGTACTAACCTCTACACTACAGAGACCACATATTAAATAATATTTATTTCGGACAAATGGATTTGACTCTTTCTAAACGGAAAAAAGAACACACATGCAATTTTTCGAAATAAAAAACAGTTCAACATAGGAATCACATTACCGATGTTATCAATTCAAATATGAAATATTACTTGCACAGGGAGAAAGTATGAGACTTGTTTTTCTCGGCAACATGGAGATTCGTGAGTTTCATCTTTCACTTAATGATTGAAGATAATTGAATAATTCCTCTCAGGTGCATAAGTGTATCAGAAATTTTATGTTAGTTAATAACATTTATAACCAACCATAACACTTTTTCTACACACCAGAACTTTCAGACTCTTCTCGAAGCGTATTTTCACTAAACATGTAGATATATCACTAGGAAATTAGCACCTAATGATTCTCTTGGTTGGAGAAACGCCAGTCTACAATGTATCCACAATTGTGGTTTTAATGTTTTTTTTTTGAATTTCTTGTTAAAATAGACAGATCTCACTTGAGGAAAAACGAAATCATCTCACAAGATGTAACAAACGTTTCTTTTGTATTAAAAAAAGAAATTCGACCATTCTCTCTCTTTCAGTAGTTGCTCGCATGCAACGAAGCGGAAGGAAAAACGATCCATAAATTTGCCATCGAAAGCCAACAAATCGTTTACTGTCTCCAATTCAATCATCCATCGCGGTAATTCTATTTCCGGCGAGTTCGTTTTCGTATCTCGAAATTATTATAACGCGTGCAAAATTTATAAGAGTTCTTTTTGCCATCACTGGCCATTTTCGATGGTTGTTTATACGGAACGATATTGTATTTTTTGAAGCATGTATTGGAACATTTTTCAGAATAAAGAATATATTAGCTTTATTTCTGGTTCTAGACTGTATTTCTGTATATAAATTTCAGTTTCTATTCTCAGATGATTGAAAACAATTGTACGTGTCTCATATGTTTATTACAATCAAAAGTCTATTAAAGTTTTATATATTATACACTCTTTCATACCTTATTCAGTCAATCCAGTAAAATTATTCAGTTAGTATGTTTGAATTCTTCGAGTTTTATAACAATAAAGAAAATCATTATTAATGTTGGACTGGAAGTGATACTTCAAAACTGTATACTAACACTTGACGGAAACTACCAAATGAGTTTTTCTACAAATTAGTGAATAAAATTATATTTGATAGTGTGAATTTTCCACTATTGAAAGTACTTTTAAGTGGTTCTCCTGGTATTTATATAGTTGTTAAGCGAGTCTGAGGACTACAAAATATATTCAAAAGAGATAAAAGGAAGAAGAAGGATGTGCAGTGTTGATAACTACTAAGTATGCAACATATTTTTGATTTTATTTTTTGGAAGATTCCCACATTTTTTGTATCAAGATGAAGAAGTACAAAGCCAGAAGCTTTCTTTTTAAAAATTTAACCTCTCCTTAAAATATAACCCTTTCAGTTCAAACAAGATTCTTGTGGCTGTGATTTAATCAAATAAGCGAATGAATGTTATTACGGACTGTCATCGATGATATATGTGACAAAAAGTCGTGATTTTTTGAATGAAATGAATATTCTTCTTATAATGGCTTAATAGGCTTTAGAGAAAATAGGTCCAGATATGTTGACTAAACGAAACCAACATTGGCCATATTTATAGATCTCGCCAAACCGTTCGAAACCGTCGATCATCATACATTGCTAAAAATATTGGAAAGTATTGGAACCAGCGGAAAAAAATATGGCCCGATGGAAAACTATCTCCCACAAAGAGTTCAAAGAGTTAGGTTAAATAATAGCTTCAGTGAACGAACGGTAATAAAATATGGTATTCCTCAGGGCACAGTCCTTGGGCCTTTAATTTTCATTATTCATCTCAATGATTTGCTGAAACTACATCTAGAAGGAGATGTGGTAAGTTTTACTGACAACACAGCATACATTTATGTAGAAGAGGATTGGCAATCTTTGAAAAAAAAGGTGCTGAAAAAGATTTAAAAATAATTCAGGAGTGGTTTAAAAATCGGCTTTTAACAATGAACATCGACAAAACACACTTATACCTTTCACCTCATATGTGAAGAATTTACGAAATTATGACACTATTCATATATATGGCGACCAAACAATATCGATGGTCCGACATATTGAATATTTGAGAGTATTCATGGGCTGTAATTTGAAATTGGACATCCTTATCGCCTTCGTCTTGAAAAAACTACAAAGTACATTATCAAAGTTCAAATATTCTAAAAATTGATCGATCAGCTATTTTAACATTGTGCTGTTTTTGACTTATCAATCCAATGTAAATTAGTATATAATCTATAAATGCCTATCTACCTATCTATCTATCTATCTATCTATCTATCTATCTATCTATCTATCTATCTATCTATCTATCTATTTATCTATCTATCTATTTATCTATCTGTGTATCTATCTATATTATGCTCTAGTTGAACCCCACTTGAATTATGGAATATTATCCATGGGAGGGGCAGAAATAATTATATTAAACATCTAGCAAAAATACGAAAGTGGATCATTAAGGTAATATTTAAGAAACCATATATACTTACCTCACCAATGAATTATACCGCGAAACGAAATTATTTGATTTTCGACAATTATATTTTCTATCAGCTGATTATGCGACAGCATGCCCACATAGCCATAAATCATAACTACAGTACACGTCACAAAAGCAATTCCTCTGTTATACCAAAACTAGAAAAAAGCACCCTACAAAGAAGTTATGTCTACTTGGGACTTAAATTATATATTTTGGCCTCTCAAGAAATTAAAAATTACAATCCCTGTCATTTATTTTAATCAAAACTAAAGGAATTGATAAGCTCCCAATCACGCCTTTTCTTCCATCAATACATTGATATGAAAAACGCATATTACAGTTTGTTACAATAAAAAATTTTAAATTGAAAACAATTTACAAAGAAATTATTCCTCTATTAATTATTACTATACGTATTCTTTCGATAATTTTCCCACGATATTTTATATATACAATATTATTTATTTATTATTATTTATTTATTTTTTTATTTGCAATATTATTGTTAAATTGTATATTTGTAACACTATTTTTATATTTTATACATTTTATACTCCATATTTTATTTCTATATTTCCTTTAATTTACCTGATATGATATCTAGATTCTGGATCTACGTAGACAATTTTCACTGAAGTCGAGGTCCGCGTTTTGGTATTTTTTCTACTATGGCCAGATCCTCTGTTAGGCTAATTATCATTGCTTCTACTTTTACTTTTGTATCTTTTTACATTGAAATATTTTATAATCTCATACCACTTCAGGATATTTACTCATAGGTTAGTTTTACTCCCAATACCAAGGCTTGCCTTGTTGGGTAGTATGTATTTATTAACAACTGAATGTCTTCTTCCTATTGTATTCTTTTAATATAAATTTGAATAAAATAAATATTATAATTATATTATTGTTATAGTATAACAAGCAAATCGCATTCCTTTCAACCTTTTTTTTAGTATGTATTCAACTATAACTTCTTCAAATTAAGTGTAGTAATGTGACCCATCAATTAGTAGATATTTGCCTTCTTATTCAAATACATTTACGGTTTTCAATTTTATTTTTGTTACCGAAAGTATTGTACAACACCACACTTTCATTTTAAAAGTTATCATCTCTGTAATAGGCTCATCCTCAATCTTCCCCAAAATTTAAAAATAATCCGCCAACCGGCATCTGATGTTTCTTAACTTCCAAAGTCGATAATAACGAAAAACAGGCGATGATATACTGGAAATTCTCCCGAAGCGAGAAGGGTCTTGTTTCTTTTTTGGCTTCTTACGTTACATAATCCGATATCTGAGATTCCTTTTTGCCAGTTTCACACAAATCTTCTGAATTATTTCCCTTATCCCTAATCGCACGAATTGACGTACAGAAAGTTTATTTCAATTTATTTGTTTGTTCCAAAAATATTATTATTCTGAAGATAGGTTGGTTGGGTGAGAGGATCCATTTAAATAAAAAACAATCGTTTTCTTGCCGACGTTTCAAATTTAATTAAATTCTTCTTCAGGGCTCTGTTATGAATTTTCCTAAGTATACCTCCCACAAGAAATAATGAGTTTTTGATTGAATTACCGAAAAGTATTTTCTTTGTTTTCAAAATAGTAATATTATTAACACGAAGAAACTACTTTTCGGTGAGTAATTTAATTAAGGACTCATTATTTCTTGTAAAATTGAAACGATATATATTTATGTAAATTAATTGTTACAGAGCCCTGAAGAAGAATTTAATTGAATTCGAAATGTAGGCAAGAGATCAATTGTGTTTTTTTAATTGATCCTGTTAATCAACCAACCTTTCTTCAGAAAAATTATTGGATCACTAAACTAATTAACGGGTCATTATTATAGAGAAAAGTAAAAGCAAAAAAAATTATTTAAAGTTTTGAGTTGGCCTCTCTTTTTCAATGATGGGCTCTACCTGATAAATTTTCACACATAGTTTAGATTAAATAGTATTTATTAAATGAATTAAAAAATACGTGAGATATTAATGGCATTGATTTATATGCCGAAACATGAATGAAAATTAATTAATGCATATATAAAATTATCCAAAGCATAGTAGAAGAATACATACATGTAAATACATCTACATATCCATATACACATATAAATATATGCATAGTGTATAATTTTGCCAAGGTTTTAAGTTATTCTGAACTAAAATGAAATTCCTCTGATATTATGAGTATGTGTATCACTGAATTTAAAAAAAAATAAATTTTTTGAATATGGTGCCGATATATATATCTGAATTTTATGTATGAAAATCGAGACAAAAATTAATGTCTGATATATCAAAAAATCATTGATATTCATCCAGTTCAATATCTCTAACATCACAGAACTTTTTGTGTACATATCACATCTCAAAATCACTCTCATTGTCCGGTTTTGTAAAATTTAAAGTCGATTTTTTTTCATTTTGGAAGGGAATGTACAAAATGGTACAGTTTTATAAAAATTATATCTTGAAGAGAAGTAAGTTTGGTAAGAATGTATTATTGCATTTTGAATACTTGAATATATTCAATCAGGTATGTTCATTTGAAATGTTTTATTTGATAGTGGTAAATAATATTGTCGATTTCAATTACAATGAAAATCGTATGACGTATTAAAATACTGGGATGTTCAATCAAAAGCTGCAAAAATACTATGAATTGAAGGGGGTATCTTTTTAGGAGCGAATAATTTTTGGAAGAAAAAGATTTTGGCTTTATTCTCGCGAGAGATTTTACTTCCAGTTTAACTCTGAAAGTTACTTCTTTGCATGGACTCCACATCTTTATGTTTATTTCGAAAGTAATTGCTTTCTTCCTTTCTTTAAAAGATTGTATAAAGATGGAGAAGTAGTAAGCCAAAACCTTTCTTGCTCCAAAAATTAATCTCTCCTAAAAATATACCCCTTTCAATTTGAACAAGACTGATGGGATTGAATCAAATAAGCAAATGAATGTCATTACTTACTATTATCGATTAAATGATGACGATAACAATATTGAACGAACCTGAACGCGCCCTTTTTCCCGCGGCAGGCGCTCAAGGTGGAATATTTGAAAATCATTTCTTATTGCACATCTACAGCATAAAACGACCCAACATACAAAATTTCAGCCTCCTAAAGTATAACGGTACGGAGAAACATTTATGAAAAGGTAACTTTTATTTTATGAACTCACCTTTTCCCCCGCGGCTGGCGCCCCAGTTAGACTATTTGAAAATCCTTTCTTACTGCGCACCTAAGACCTAAGAAACATCCGTATACCAAATTTCAGCTTCCTAGGACTTACCAGTACTGAGAAACAGAGAAAAAAAAACCGTTGAGTGCCCTGGGATAGAATCTTCCCTACACAGTTTCTGTGCGGAGAACGTATAATCCCTTTCTTCGCCCCCGCTCAATCAAGAGCGGTCCTCAACCTGCCGATGGCACTTCAGCAAGATTGACATCTGACCTACTGCGGTCGAAAGTTAGCCTTCAGATGCTTCTACTTTCTAATCTGTTATTTCCGTTGATCGTGACTTTACGTGATTGTAATTAATTGAGTCCCCTTAAACTAGCCGGAGACAAGTGTCTTTTGGTCGCGAATTTTGTTGTTACTTGCTTGGGTATCTGAAAAAGAAGTGTATATTAGATCTGTTCATGGAGCCGCCTGATAGCGACTCTCGGGGGTGGTCTCTGAATCTGCTTCGTTGGCCTCCTGTGTTTGTCTCTCTCTCTCTCTCTCTGAATCTGGGATCGTCCCTGTTGAGCGCTTCCTGTAGATCGCGCAGCGCTTCCTGTAGATCGCGCAGCGCTGGACTGGCGTGCGATCATATACGCGTCTACGTAGTGGATGTTCATGTCCAGGTCCAGGTCCCGGTATGTAAATCTATTTGGTATACAGGGCTTTTCATGATGAGCGTTAATTAGCCGTTTCTGACAAACTATTCAACGGATCAACCTGAAAATTCCACAGTATTC
>WOGR01000539.1:0-24631 GCA_015342045.1 Leptinotarsa lineolata | reverse complement strand
CGCCATTCAAGTTGCCCTCAATGAAAAAGGGACCAATGATATGGTTTCCTATAATTCCTGCCCAAATATTAACCTTTTGAGGGTATTGCGTGTGTTTTTCTCTCATCCAGTGAGGATTTTCCGTTGCCCAGTAACGGTAATTTTGCCGATTAGCATGACCGTTAAGAGAAAAAGTACATTCATCAGAAAACATAACGTCTTCTAATTGGATGATATTGTTATCCAACATGTCCATCATTTGCTCATAAAAATAAGTTCTTCTATCGAAATTGTCTTCCATGAACACCTGGGTAGATTTATATCATTTTATAGGGATGAATTTTATTTTCTTTCAATATGTTTACTATCGATGTATGGCTAACATTGAATGTAGTGGATGCCTATCTACTCGATGTATGTGGGTTTTCCTCAAACTCAAGCATCACATCTAGTTTGAGTTCATCACTCATTGCATTGGCAACTGCTTTTTTACTCTGCCCCACACGACCAAACTCGCGAAACTGCTTCTCTATTTTGCTTATTGTTCCTTGAGATATGGGCGGTAAATTAGGAAATTTCTCATGAAATAGGTGAGCTACTTTCTCTTATGTTCGGGTTTTATCTCCGTAAGCAAGCATTTGTAAAACTGTTAATTTATGCATTTCCGTTAATCTAACCATTTGTCAGACTGGAAGTTAACTAACTTTAAACTTAAATTAAAATACTGACAACTATTGTTGTAACATAGAAAACAATTTGACAAGGCGTTTTTAACTAACGTTGCCACGGAAATTATATACAGTTTTTTGAAGGATACCATGTGAAAAGAACATTGCTATGGTTCTTGCTTACTTTCTTATTATCAATACCTCAACATGAAATAAGTTTTGAGTATATTGAAATGAGTATTTTATCGAATTTCAGTAACCACATGATTTCAATTTATTTTATCTTAATTGTTGCAATAAACTTGAAAGCGATAAAATTTTTGAACAGAGAATGAAGAGACCTTTCAAACGATATATCATAAGCCTATACTTCCGATTCAAAAAATTTTGGGTTCTGCCTGTCGTTCGACGGGGGTTGAAGGTAGGGGTAGCTTTTTGCTGCTGAAGTATGTCAAATTATATTTCAAATTTAAAGTATTTCGGTATTCTTCAAATATATGTCTAGTAAACGAAATAATGTATACAGCTCTAGTTAAGAATGCTCGTAGAGGAAGTACTTTCCTTATCGAAAAAACAGTGTATTAGAGTTCAACTAAGTTGAATGCAAATGCATTCAGGGTTTCTGAGTTCTTATTAGAATGTTCAATTCACTTCTGATGGTGTGCTACTAGCCTACTTGAAGACAATCCAGCAGTGAGCAAGTAAACACCCAATGATCTATGACAAAAGTGCTTGAAAGAAGAATAAATGCAGCTAGATAACTTCTATACAGTTCTTGTTGAGATTGCATCATAGAGGAAGTACATTCCTTGCCGAAATAACAGTATATTAAAGTTTATAATCTAGTTCTGAAGGTGGTAACAGAAAAATGAAGCAATGTGACGGCGGTGGAAGATGGGAAAATGGTATTTTTTTAAAACTCGTTGTGTTTTATTATAAAAATTCCCTAAAAATCGACTGTTACACCTGTTGTGGAAACTTAAGCAACTGAGACAAATCGTATACTCCAATCGACTATCTATTCGAAGAATACAAACCTCCAAATATGAAAGACGAAAATTTTCAGGAAACAAAAAAAATTTAATTTTGTAGTTTCCTCTGCAAAAAACTAGCCGGAAATTGTATTGACTGGAGTCAAGCAGAAAGTGAGCAGTAACTTCCGTCGTGCAGTTGTAGCAGAAGGCATTGATGTGTTAGTGGTATTGATGACTTTAGCACCTTTTTTGTGAGACTTTTACTAAACGGTTTGATAAAAATCTCACAATGAAGTGTTAATTGCGAAAGTTATGATTGTGTGAATCTTTCAAAGAAAAAAAGGAGACAATCAGTTTAAAAAAAGTAATTCCACACAAAGATGTGTAGATTATGCAAAGAAGTAACTTTCAGACACAAACTGGAAGAAAAAGCTTTCTCGAAACAGGTACTTTCATATTAACATCGAATTGAAAAGAAAAGAAAAATACTTTCGAAACAAATACTTTTTATATGAACACTGAATTATAAATAAAACATTTTTCTCTATTCAGTTTGTATTCTAAACATTCGTTTAGGAATTGAATCAGATATAATTCACAGGATTCCTACACAATGTAGTAAATGAAAGAGGTAAAATTTCATTTGGATGTAACACTGTCATCCTCACTGGTAGACATCCGACGTTTCGCCGTAAGACACTTACTTGCCTTATCAGCTCTTAAGTACAAAATCTGGATAACATTATAAGAAAAACACAATTTATTCATGAAATTACGACTCATGGAATGAGTTTGATTTACTCATGTCATCGATGACATCGTAATGATATTTAATCGCTTATTTGATTAAATCCAGACCAAAGAATTCTTGTTTAAATTGAAAGGGGTATATTTTTAAGAGAGAAGTTACTTCTTTGCATGATCTACACATCTTTGTATAGAATTACTTTTTTGAAATTGTTTTCTCCCTTCCTTTTTTTATGATTTACACATTTTTTGTATTGACATGGATAAGTAGAAAGCTAAAATCTTTCTGTCCTAAAAATCAACTTTCCCTAAAAAAAACCCCATAAAACATAAATTTCATTAAAAATCAACAAAATAGTAACTGTTTCCGATGACTCCCAATTTGACTTTATCTCCAATACAAATATGAAATTTCAGCTCCATGAAGCAGAGTGTATAGAAACAGTTATCGAAATCATATGAATCACGTCGCCCTCCAACGAACGACAAAATTCAGAAATGGGAACTTGTGCGAACTAAGAAGTAACGAGGTTTCACCTTTTAATGTGCGAATCCCAACACGACTTTGACGACACGCAGTGGAATTTGATCATCCGGCCATGGGCCTCGAAAAACCGTTACACATAGCGGTCAAATGAACGTACCATTCAATCTAACCTAACTGGTTACTGTCCCTCCATGAATAGTAACAACTTTGAAACAGTTCATCAAATGATTGCAAGTGCGATTGAAAAAGATGTGAAATTCATGTGACAAATCCGGTGGAGCGAATCATCTTCAAACTTCGGAAAGTGAAATTATCACTTAAACTGTGAAATAATTCAGCAAAAGGTCGTAGGGATCAACTAACCTCTCATATCTACATCTTGGTCATGCGATTAACCCACGATTATCTTTTTAACAATACGAACCATCCATGTGCAAAGAAGTACTCAGTGTTAAACACATCCTGAGAGAATGTCCAAGATTTGTCCCTCAATGGAATGTATATAGTTTATATTTCTACAAAGAACTTAACAACCATTTCAAGTTCGAATTGAAAAACTGATATTGTAATTGCCTTTACAGACGCCACCGATATCAAAACACATGTTACATGTTGTTTGATAGTATACAAAATGGTTTGTATAGAGCACACTGCATAAATACCAGAACTGTGATTGCAACTCTTTGGTGACGTTCTGATCTGCGAGAAGAGTATTTGTTGGGCTCAGTTCTAAGTTATGATTTTTTTCTGTTATATTTACGTTAAGTAAAATATGCAGGTATATAATTTAAATCTAAGACAACTATTTCCATACCTTTTTATAAAACATACAACATATAAAAATAATTTATTCAATATACATTTTGTGTACAGGATTATTCAAATTGGAATCTCTATATGCAAATGTCGTAAGTTGTAAAAGATAGAGAATATACATACAAATGCTTCAAATTCAAAAAATGTTTAGAAAATAATGATATGAGAATTCGCTTGGTTGCAAATATTTCCAATTTCAAAAAATCGATCTGTAGAAATGATCCTACCAATGTGTAAAATATAGCCTCACTTTGGCAACTATCAGTTGAAACAGTTCCAGAATAATACTTATTCAAAAAACACTTTATTGTGAAATTTTCACTAAACAGTTTTAAAAAAACGCAACACGTGTTTCGCCACAATGAAGTGTTTTTTGAATACGTTAGTTATGGATTTTCATCAAGTATCGGCCATTTCCATCATATAGTTGCAGAATCGTAACAAAATTACAAATTGTAATAAATCGATGGATATAGTCGTTACTATGTGGTAGAAAATCATCACGAAAAATGAAAAAGTGAACTTTCTATGTTTTTTTACCACTTGTATTTGTAACTAACGTTACTGCAGTTTCGTTCTATAAGGACATTTTCATACTAATACAATTGTATCAGTTACTGCAGTAACGTTAGTTACAAATACAAGTGGTAAATAAAAAACATAGAACGTTTCATTTCTCATTTTTCAAATCGTAATATTTGCAATGGAAGTATACCAAAAATGAGGTTTTCTTATTCACCACTTTTATATGTTGTTCTGGAATGGAACGCAGGAAGTGACCTGAACATGCTAATAATAATAAAAATATTATTTATTCTGATAAATAATTGGCAGTTTTCGTATTTTGAGTTATTCAGTTTCGCTTGAAAATGAACAGACTATATTTTCCAGATCTTCCACCTATTTGTGCGGATGTTAACGCCTTTGAACAACCAAAGTTCACCATAATAAGCCGTGGTGTATGAAGAACTGCTCTGTAAAGCTTACCAACATCGACACGGTATCCAACTCGACACTCGAATCGAAAGGAAACAGGTCGTTTATCACATTGACAGCGCCCACATTGACAGGCGGTAGATCATCAGCCAGACAGACAGACAGATAAGACGGTATTTTTGAGTGAGCGTGATCTGTGAGTGGAGGGCGGCGTAAGTTCTACAACATGCCGCTATCCAGCTACAGCCAGAACATGCAGATCTACCGTCATTGTGCAGCTAGAAGCTCGGAAATTTACCTTGAACAGTTGCACTCCTATCACAGCGAACATGAACTGCAGAAGGTAGGTAACCAGCATGATATTGCCGATCGTCTTAATGGCTACTATCACACATTTCACAACATACTAGCCATAGGAAGATTCGGCATGAAATAATGGAAAAAAACGATACAGTCAGTAAAGTAAGTAAAGAAAAGCGAGGCTTCGGTCGGTTTTTGTATATACCTCCCAGCGGTGTTGCCAAAAATTCAGGAAATGCCCAATTTTCAAGGTTATTTAAAATTTTGGAGGGATTTAGTGGAAGGGTTCTTATACTAGAGGATTGGGATCCTCGATAACAATGAATGGGACATCGGAGAAATAAGCAAAATTCATTATTTTCACTTCTTTACATTAGTCGTTCAGATACTTCAAAAAACCGTGAACTTGGTAAAACACTACTTGAAACACAAAAACTAGTTTTATAGAACCTGATTCTTTGAAAACATGACAAAAATAATGAATACACAAGTAACACGATGAAATAAATTAAATCATTACATCGTCATAATTATTTTCTGGAAAAATTTAACTTTATCAAAACTACACTGAAACATTGAAATTTCTCCAGAGTTGAAAGTTCAAAAAATAATAAAAGTCATTTTCAAAAGATGACCAAATAGAGGTTGGATGAGAATGTGATGCATGATTAAGGAAAAAGGTTTTTTGATTCATGGGGATTTTCAGTATTCTGAATTGGCAACAACAGTCCCACTAGCGCAAAAAATCTTCTAAAAAAGCTTTTTGGATACTTGGTTTGATGAATCGGTGATTGAAAAATATTGAATATTATTATTCATGCAAATTTCGTACTGTTGCAGAAAAAACTCGAAGGCATCGATATAACTATAAAAAGTGTTATTTGAAAACTAAATACAACACTATATATTCAAGAAATTCAAACACCGACTCTTTAAAAACACCAAGCATTCAGAGCATGAAAAATCCGGATCGAAAGAAATAGCGCCCTATAACATCTAACTCCACCAGTTATTATCCATATAAGGACGACTCTATGCAACAACTGACTCCGTATGATTCATATACGATTCCAAACACGACGATATCTCACTGCTACAGCAGAAAATAGATAGAGAAAATTAATGGACCAGTTTACTACTGACATCAATCAAAATTGGTGTCAGGTGTGTCTTTCGTGAAAATATAGATTTATTTAAAAAACACATTATAATGTGAGATGTCTACTTGAAAGTGGTGTTTTAGTGTAATATAAACATACGTTAAATAAATTTTAATCAGTGGAAAGAAGTATTATCCTCTACCTGGTAATACTAGCTTAACTGATAATCACTACTGGCGGTGGAAAGTTATGTAACAATCGGAATAAGTCGTTACAGGAGTTCGACCTACCTGAATGGAAATCGACTGAGCTCATTCCAGAAGTATCTAAGTTTGAATGGTTGCGACTGATTTTTATTACCAAATATTGCTTTGTTTTATGTCATACGAGTACTCTACTCCTACTAGAAATACATATGAAGGGTATTTCATCACAAACACCATGGTGCGTATTATCAAAAATCGATGTGAGATAACAACTTGAGTTGATTATTTATTTTTCTGACAAATATGGCGTATTTAATGAAATTTGCAGTGATGGAGAATATACCTAATTCATTCACCCCTAATTGATACACTGCACTAAGACCTCTTGATCAGAACTCGAGTACATGAGGAGGAGTGTGAAAAAAGCTTTTGGCTTACACAAAAAATTTTTATGGTGTTCCGAAAGGAAAATAAAGTGGCGCATGAAGTGACCTCGGTATGCTAATATAAGTGAAAATACTATTGATTCTCATAAATGAGAGGCTGTTTTATTTTCTTGAGGTTTTTATTTAGTTTCGGAAATGATTTTTTTATGATTTCCCTATTTTCTTTTTTTCTTCTGGCGATAGATTTGTTAATGAGGACACTCAAGCGATAGTTATAGAATAAAAAAAGCTTATCGAGATCATAAAAAATATTGAACATGTGTTATTGGCTGAAACATGGGGTAGTAGTATATTGCTAGTATTTATATATGCTAGAATCGATCTCACATTGGCAAGATATATTGTTTTGAAAGAGTTTATATTCAGTCAGTAGGATTCCTACCAATAAAACTCAGTAGTTGTAGAGACAGTAATTATAGAATTCATGTGAGGAACAAAAGTCAGAGATTTGCCAAAGATAACACCCAGGTCACGAGCCTGATCCATACTACTTACTAAATGATTGTTACTAAACTAGACGGATATGTTCTTTCTGGAGGTAGCCATTTTTTTTTTCATATTTTCATATTTTTTTCATATTTGATGCCATTCCATCATAATTACACTAGAGCCAAAACGCATAAAGATCCAGCTGGAGTTCCTGCAGTCATCAGTATTAACTATTTCCTTGCACAGTTCAAGATCATAAGATCATCAGCAAATTACATTAAACTAGAATTTTAACATAGTATAATTTCATCAAATGTTTTTTTTTTGTCGAAGCCACTCAATGATATCCGCTTTTCTCCATACATTAGTTGGTATTCTATCAACTTTTCTGAGATGATAGCATTATCCATCACAATAACAGCGTTAGGTGAAATGAGATCTAATATTTGCACAAAATGTTCTTCAAGCACATCGCTGTTCATGTCTTCATGGTAATCGCTATAATGCTCTGACTCAACAAATCCATCAACTCTTTCAATGTATGTTGCTTTAATTTCCTATAAGGCGACTTTAATTCAGTAGACCAGTCTTCTGAAAATGCTTGACGTGAACTTGTAATGTTTTTGTCTCGCCACATCTTTTCAACGGCGAATCCTTTGTTAATCCAAGTTCCGTGTAGATGACGAATCTTTCTTCTCTAACAGGTTTTCCACAATTTCTTTCTGCCTATCGTAGGAGATAAACTTTGGTCTGCCTTCAAGACTCCAATTGTTTTGTCGAAGGTCGGTATTTCTCTCTTAAAATAAAATGACTGTGCCTAAAAACTTCTAATTGCAAGCTTGTAGGCACCATTTTTCATCCAAAATATGGTTTTGGTGATTTCACAGCTTAATTTTTTCTCTTATTCTTGAATTTATATATCGATGATTTTTAAATTCTCGTCTTTTGCTAACACATTTCCACCAGAGTATCAACGGTATACGAAGGTTTTTGGTGTATGTGAGCGTCATATACATTGAGAGTAATCATTATTCCATTAATAGAATAAGCATATTTGCTCATTCGTTTTACTGAAGAGAAAATTGAAGTAGCCATTTCAATTCACACTAAGTATTATTTACTCATAACACAACTAATAATAAGCAAGGGCTTTTCAGTAACTCATTTTCAACCGGTAATGGAGTACTCAATTAAAGCCCTATATCGAATCATGACGTCATCCTCTTTTCCAGTGAGAATTGAAAATATTTCAGGTATGCCTGATTTAACCAGGTAGCTGTTTAGACATTCAGAAGTAAAAATAATTTGGATGTTTAATTGAAGAGCAAATCTATTACTTATTGATGTGAGTGTTCCATACTTTTGTTACTCACCGTATGTATACAACTATTAAGTCTTTTGAGATTTGTTATATCGAATCATACAATAACATTGAGTGTTCAGATGAATACTACATTTTTACTTTTCAACCGATTCAAATATGTACGCCTATGGAACAGCGACTCGAAAATGATTAATTACTCTGTTCCTTAAGGAAATAGACTATAGTAGTTTTCACTACGTTACGTCTGTTGATATCAAAAAATGTATTTTGGATGAAAGAACTTTGGAGTATCTACAAAATTTTAATTACCACACACCATTGGTTTCACGATGATACCCTTCAAAATCAGAATTGAGATTCATTCATTCCATGTTCTGAGGTAAAGGAGCGGTACAATCTATAGTACTATTTTGTTAAGACACTTCAGTAATGAACATTAATTCTAATTTTGTGATCTGATCTTGCATGAGCTACCCCACGTGGGATTCGAGTGAGGGACAGGTACTTCATAAAAGGAGAGTTTCGCGCCACCAGTCGGGACGTCAAATGCACCCAGGGTGTTTGTAGGCGCCCTACCCTAGATATGACTACAAGTGCGGCTGTTGAGGACCGGAGGCGCTGCATGGATAAGGCAAAAAATACATTGGACTTCTGGCAGTTGGCCGCGCACACGCAAATACAGCTGAGCGGAGCATGCGGGTTAATAGGCCGATAGGACCGTATCTGGCCCGCGGCTCCCACCACGGCACACGGCGGTTAATCGTCTTGCAAGGGCTGGTTGTAGGGGGAACCCATAGGTGCATTTGCTTGAACAACAACGGACTGCTGGTGCCTACCTTGAACAACTGGACTGCTATCACCGCGAACATGAACTGAAGTAGGCAAGTAACCAACACTATGTTGCCGATGGTCTTTACCGCGACAATCACACACTGGACTACGTGCTAAAGATAAATATACGTCAGATCTCGAGCCGTCACTTCTCAGCGAGCTGCCCTCACCTAGGTTTCTAATGAGCCAACCTAAATGATATCGTAGCAAATACATACCTTCAGTCCCTTGGCTCGATTGATGGCCCTCAACGGTCGTAGAACTCTTAACACCCTCAGAATTTTCACCACATTCATGGCTCCTTGACTGAAATGAAAAACTTTGATTCACATTCAATCAGCTAAGAAATCTCAATTGTTTTTAATATATTTGAATATGTTACAGCATTTTGAAATATGTAAAATTGTTTCAAATACAATTCGGGGTTGCCTTGAAAGCTTTTATCACAACAAACACAAATGAATAGCCCCATTCACGAGTATACCCATTCATGATTTTGAAGCTCTTTCATCAAAGCTGAACTTTTATGATAAGTAGAATTGGAACCTCTGATGTTGAATGAATGCTCAGAAGTCTTTTCCCCTCGAATTTCTCTGAGCATCTTCTGTTCATATAATAGAAACAAATATTGCACAACTGAATTACAACATCTATATCTACTCTTCACTTCGATGACAATAAACAGAGGACTATTTGAAATGGGACCATTATCGTCTCTTGACAATAATCAGTCTCAACAGTTTCAAGTTTTTCTCGTTCATTCTACGGCCGTCCTCCAAGGTATATTTAGCGATACGAGACTTTTCTAGTTTGCGAAACAAGTTATTATATTTCGATTTGTTTGATCGACATACTTTCCATCACATTCCTCACAGTTCATTTCTTCATGAATTTCAGATGTGCACCTCGATAAATTACCTATCGTGGTGAATTAGAAGTTTGCCTCTTCTACACCTGTAGAAAAGTTACCATTACAATTTTCAATTTTTCAGTTCGTGGGAGGTGAGAATCCCCTCCATAAACAACAAGTTGTATCTAAATTCGAAGCAAGAATTATTTAACACGATCCAATTTTCAATTGTTCAGTGTGACAGTTTGAAGTCAGGTTATTGTCCAAAGTTATTTAGAATAATTCAACATGCACGTCTTCGTTCACAGTAAACGAAGAAAGCTTATTTTGTTTTGTAACTGTATTTATCTTGAGAATGTTTCTTGTAGATGAACTCTCTGCCATATTATTCACCTAACATTATTGACACGAAGAAACTACTTCTCGAGCCCCGAAGAAGAATATAATCAAATTCAAAACGTTGGCAAGAAAATAATTTTTTTCATGAAAAATGAATCCTGTTACCCAACCAACCTTTCTTCAAAAAATTATTGGATCGTTGAACTAGTTAACTTATTATAAATATTGAATTCGATCAAAACAATCAATGACTTTGCGTAATTAACACTTTCAGCTTTAGATTACACGAATCCATATATTATATAGTTGCGTATTTGAAGCAATTCTCATTTGTTGGTTGATGTCGCAACTTGCCTTTCCAACTGACCAATGTCGTGGACCTGACACAGAAGAGTAAACAATATTTATTTATCTATTCACCCTAACAAAACACATAGTTCTGATTACAAGGATACAATATCTTACACTAAAAAAACATAACAACATAAGTCAGTTACTGACGGGTCTGATTATCCTACAGAGATATTGCCACTAGCTGCATAATAACTTTTTTCCTTGAATTTGTTAGAGAATCTGTCCAATCTACATCGGTTATTACATTCAGTTCATTTGCGAGACGTAACATACCTGCAAGTGGGGCACCTATAGAGCAGAAATTCTGTATATGAAACATCGTATTTAATCTTGTCCTTCTAGTTGGAACGTGAAAATTAACAAACGATGATAAATGAGGTGACTTCAGTCTATTATTGAGAAGCCGATGAAGAAATGATATTACACATATTTTGCGCCTATTTTAGAGAGACAGTATCCTGATTTCATTCCTCAAATGAGAAGTTCTCACTAAACGGTAGTCTGGCCATACATGATAGTTTTTGAAGTAAAGATATCTTAAGCATTCGTTCTGAAGTTTTTCAAATTCATATAATGTGGAGTGATACTCGCCAAACCATACATTTGATTAAAATTCCAATTTACTTGTAACCAATGTATATTTGAATTGTCGTCTCGAACACGGAAAAATTTGATTCTTCTCTCACGCAGACAGGCCAAAATAGAACGAGTTACTCATTGATTGAAGCAGACAAATGTCAGAAAAACCAATTTTGGAAATTTCAACCACAGAAGAAGAATAATTGAATGTGTCACAGATTAGGTACTGTCTGAAGCACAGAAAAGTCACTCAAAATATTAGTTTCTTTGAATCTAACCTGGCCCTTTGATATCGGCCTTCGAAGGTCCTTTATGATTGTTTACTATTATGTGGCTCTTGGTTCAACTTCATTACTGGGTTTGAGTTTGTTGTCTATCTATACATAGCCACGTAATGGAAGGCATCATCCATCCTTTTTTCGCCAAAGTAACTTGGTAAAAAAAGTTTCCCATAAATATTCCTAAGATTTTTAATAAATAACTTTGATACAACTTGTCAGTTGAGCCAGAAGAAGCCATGGCATGGCGAAACACATATATTTTAGGGGACTGTTTATGTGAAAATATCAATGTGTGTTTAGAATACGTTTGGATATGTTTATGCGTAGCTTTCGATCTCGACTCGATCGCAATAAAAAGTACAAAAGTCAAAACATCAAACCGAACGTTGTAGAGTGAAACTCATATTTTGAAAATGATTATCCAGAATTTTTACAGTATATTTGCTCAACATACCTGTTGTAAATTGAAACTAACGAAACGCAAACAACTAATAAGTCCAACATGTTGAAGGCCGAACGTAAAAAGGCACCCTCGTGTAATATGCATCCATATGCAATGGTTTTCAGCATCAGTTCTATAGAGAAGATTACAGTAAAAAAAACATCGAATTTTGAAAGCACCTGAAAAAAAAATCATGAAAAAATTTCATACGTAATAGAAATGGAAATGCGCTTATAGTGTAACGAAGCAAGAAATCAAACAATGGAAATTATGAACGAACGAATTATAAAAATAGTTTTTGAATTTTATGAAAACTCATAGAATCAATATATTGTTCCATTGAGCAGCAAATCCCTTCACTGCAAAATGATTTGATCATATGGAGTTTACGAAAATATTAGATTTTTGTGTGAGAAAGTCTCATATTTATCAATTCCATGGCTTTTTATTTTCTACAACTAGGGCAACCTTGTATTATTTACTATTTCTAGTTTATTCATCGAAAATATCACCTGCGCATTTTGAGGTCAACTTTGAATAAATTCAAATATCATTTTTTTGCACAATTCATTTCTCTTTTCAAAAGCAATGGAACAATACGTATTTCAAATTATCTGTTGTATGTTTTGGTTGATTTCCAGGTTCGGCCGTGGTCTTTGGTTATGATCTCCAAACCTCCAAACCGAAATTTTCTTCTTGACGGGGCAACTGAAACTGAAGGTCTCATTTCTGCCGTGTCATTCATAGTACTGATTTTTCGCACAATTTGTATAATGGCGGGTTCGCACGTACTTCCCCGCACGATTTGGTCGACTTGGCTTCGTTTTGGCGCTTTTTAATGATGTGTGCCAGATCTTAGGTAGATATGTTCTCTCTTCCTTTCTGTTTGTGTATTTCTATGGCTTCTAAATACATTCTTGTTGAATAATGATGCGACGTTGCTAGCCTCTCCGTATTTTCGAACAGGATCTTGTGTTTTCCGTCGGACAGTGCATGTTCAACGACTGCAGAGTTCTCGGTCTGTTCCAATCGGCAACTCCGCTTGTGCTCGGCTAGGCGGGTACCAAAGCTTCTTTTCGTCTGACCGATATAGACTTTACCACAGTTACATGGAATCCCGTAAACTTCCGCTGATTTGAGTGGATATCTACTGTCTTTTGCTGATCTTAGATACTCCGATATTTTCTTCGTCGGTTTTAAGATGGTGTGAATTTTTTCCTTCTTTAGAATTTTTCAGATACGGCAGATAGACAGTGCCTTGGGGTTGATCTTCACTGGGGTTTTTCTTTTTCTCCCCTGGACGCGTATCGTGGATTATGTCTTATTTGTCGTAGCCGTTCGCTTGTAACACAGTTGTTAGGTGTTTTACTTTTCTTACCTTCCTTCATATATACTCAAGGCTCTGTTCACTAGGGTGTTGATAACCGTTCTTTTCTGTTTTCAATGATGGTTGTATCCATTATGTAGGTATCGATCTGTGTGTGTTTTCTTCCTGTACGCTTTATGACATAGTTGATTACCTTCCTTGATGACTAAAACATCAAGGTTTTCTTGTAATTCCATGGTAAACTGGATTTTTGAATGAAAGCTATTCAGATGATTGGGGAAGTTTTTTTTTTCCATAGCTCCAAACAACGAACGTGTCATCTACATATCTCAACCAGTGTTTCGGTGGTTTTTCTGAGGTTTGAATGGCTCTTTCTTGTTTGGAGCCATGGAAAAAACTTCCCAATTCATCTGAATAGCTTTTATTCAAAAATTCAGTTCACCATGGAATTAGAAAAAAACCTCCATATCCCATTCCTTGATGTTTTAGTCATCAAGAAAGGTAATCAACTAGGTCATGAAATTTACAGGAAGAAAACACACAGAGATCGATACCTACATAATAGTTCCAACCATCATCCAAAACAGAAACGAATCGTCATCAACACCCTAGTAAACATAGCTTTTGAATATGTGAAGAAAGGTATGTCGACGACGAAATAAAATAACTAACAACAGTGTTACAAGCGAACGGCTACGACAAAAAAGACATAATCCGCGCTACACGGAGAAGGAGAGAAACACCAGTGAAGATCAACTCCAAGGCACTATCTATCTGCCATACATAGAAGGTGTCACCAACCGAATCGGAAAAATTCTAAACCATCTCCAAACCAACGAAGAAAATATCGGAGAATCTGAGATCTGCAAAAGACAGCAGAGATCCACTAAAATTAGAGGGAGTTTACAGGATTCCATGTAACTGTGGTAAAGTCTATATCGGTCAGACGAAAAGAAGCATTGGTACCCGCCTAGTCGAACACAAGCGGAGTTGCCGATTGGGACACACCGAGAAGTCTGCAGTCGTTGAATATGCACTGTCCGATCGGAAGCACAAGATCCTGTTCGAAAATACCGAGAGACTAGCAACGTCGAGTGATTATTCAACAAGAATGTATTTAGAAGCCATAGAAATATACAAACACCAAGAGAACTTTAATAGAAAGGAAGAGAGAACATATCTACCTAAGATCTGGCACACATTATTGAAAAGCGCCAAAATGAAGCCAAGTCGACCTAATCGTGCGGGGAAATACGTGCGAACCCGCCATTATGGAAACTGTGCGAAAAATCAGCACTATGAATGACACGGCAGAAATGAGAGCTCTAGTTTCAGTTGAGACGTCAAGAAGAGAATATCGGCCACGCCACTGAAGATGACTGCCGCAGTTGCAGTTGAAAGGGTTGGAGATTATAACCAAAGAAGACCACGGCCAAAACCCGGAAATCAATCAAAACATTGATGCCAGCAATGAAAGTCTACATTCGTATATCTGTTGTAAGATTTGAACTACGATTGTTTTTTTACATCTGTTTTTCACAGGCCACCTACTAACCTTGTTTGTGTCTGAATCCGAATCAATGGGATCTTCAACAGCCAACAATGCCGATGACACCATGATACATACCAATATCATATTACTAAAGTAACTGTGGTTACATAGCCAGTGACAAAGAATGCGAAACCTAAAAAAGGAAGTACACATCTAGGGTTACTGATTCAAGTATGATTTAATATCAAATAATAGGCTCGGGATTCTACTGGATAAGATTGTTTCAAACGAATAAATCAATCGTTTCATGGAAAATATTCAAAAGTCGATATTTTCAGCCGTTCAATAAAATATTGATGTCAAAATGCATGTAATTAGTCGATATACTGTTTACCGTAATAAGTCAACGTACAATCAAGCAGTTTCAATGAACTAAGTTCAATCTAACGCATTATATGCTCTAAGCTAAACAAATAATCAATGAATGAATTCATTCTCAGAACGCAAAAATATATAAATATATATATTTTTTTCATTTTCGAAACAAAACTTGAGAAATTTGGCGGAAGAGAAGAGAAATTGATAGAAAGGAAACAATGGGCAGTGATCCAGTAATATTCTAGGAAATGAGAATCAACACGTAGAATTGGACCTTCTGGAATGAAATGAATCCATTGAAAACACTTCCCACACCAGAACAAAAATATTGCCTCTCGATGCGCCTTCTGTGTGAAATGTTTTTAATAGATGTAATAAGAATCATTTATCACAGAAAGCAACGAACAATGCTTTCACGACAAAGCTATAAAAGCAGGTGGATATTCCAGTGGCGTGTTGTGGAAAGTTTTATTGATTCCTAAGCCGATATCACATAGTAAGCAGTGAACTTCTCTTTTTGAGAATTCTACAGCTAATCCGCACGCCCCTGAAAAACAAATAACCCAATGTAGTTAAGCCATTCAGTAATGCTCTCACACAAAACATGCGCAAGACACTATAAAGCCGAATGCGCAAATTTTAACTATAAACACGTAATGGCAGAGCATGGTTGATGGATTTGAAATGAAGATTCATCATTCATTTCAAATCTGATCAACTTCTAAAACATTTTCTAAAAGGATATGAAGTGAAATTTCATGTTGAAAATTTCAGGTAATATCAAGTAGAAAAATCTTCATATCATCAAATTCAAATTAAAATCATTTCTTGATAAACTTCAACAATGTTCAAGGTTGTTGAAATAATTTATTCACAGACAAATCGAAGATGATACCAAAGCCGAAGCTCCAAATTGAACGAGAACACCAAAGTTTGAGATGATTCAAGAGATCATATGTATAAAACGGATATGTTTCTAGGAGGTATGTGTCTCATTAATCAACTGAATCATACTCATTAATGCTGAAATCCTAATCAGTAATACTATCTCCTAGAATGCACGTGTTAAAATATAGACAAAGCGGCCACAATTTCCGTGAAAAAAGTTAATTCATAGATTTGATCAGTTTTGGAATACCACTTTGTTATAATTTTCACAAGTTTTTTTAGATATTCTCTCAATTTTTTCTCGCACAACTTAAGATGCTGGTGATAAAAAACTATATTCATTGCCGCATTGCTTGTATGATGTTTGAATAAACACCAAATGAGTTATTTCAAATATTGTCGATCGATAGCCGTACAGTTAACGTGAGTGGTTAGTTCTACTAATGTAATCAACCGCACGTAAAAATCAAGACCTCGTTAATCCCAAGCTTTCACTTCTTAGGGTTGTTGTTTATAAGGGGTCGGATGTTGGTTAGCGTAAATGGAAGAACAGAATATAATATTTCTAATAGATTAACATCGAAAAAAAAACTTCCCGATCGAATTTTTGAATGCTCTCTTGTCACAAAATTGAAATTAACAACATCTATTTCATTTAGGCCAAAGATTCCTTACAATTTTCGTGTGATTGTCATTTGAGATGGTACACCTGAGTTATTGGCTTTAATGGGTTTTTATTGCCCTCTGGTGGATGATGTTTCAGGAATCAACTCCGTTGTTGTCTTTCTAAAAGGATTCGAGAAACGAAACAGTCATCCAAAGGAAGGGGCTGAAAACTCTTATATGCCAACAATAACGCAAATTTTGACAGAAATCATTCAATCCAACAATAATGCATACGAGATGTTGATTTCCTGTTGGTAAACTACGGTTACGGTTATCATCAATTTATTCTTTGAAAATTACGATATCAACAAAATTAGCTCGATGGATTTTTGGGTTTTCGTAGTTCTGCAAAAAACGTTGATAATGGAGATATTTCCATCCCAATACTTTCAGACGTTTCGTGAGGAATGAAAAAAAGAGTTTGATCAACGATGGTCTTCCACAACCGTCTCGACACACGCTTATAAAGAGCATTATTAATAATGCAGATATAATCCCAAAAGCTTGGAACACTTTTCCGAACTAAAAAACTGTACAAACCCCAGCAACTTTTAATGCATTTTATGGCTCAAATCAGAATTTCTTTGGAATATTGTTCTCATGTATGGAGCTTCGCCTGAAGCTGCTGGATTCCACCCAGAAAAAAACATCTGCCTGATTGGAGACACGAACATCACTTGCAACCTTGATAGTCTGTAACATCGAAGACAGGTTGGAGATTTGTCTGTTTTTTATAGATACTTTCACGGAAGGTCACATTTGATTCCACCAAGAGCGGTACATATCAGAAATACGCGACGGACTGTGGCTGCTCATCGTTTTGAGGTTAACTCAGTACACCTCAAACTTTACTGTTTAAAAAGTCTTTCATTCGGAGAACTGTTTTTATGTGGAATAAACTTCCTGAGAACGTTTTTCCAAATGAATTTTATCTCCAAAGATTCAAAACCCACGTGAATCACTACTTTCGCACAGGTACCGCTCCTAGATCGCCTTGGGGATTTTCAGTAGAGCATGCGTTTTGTCCTTTGAAAAAATTGTTGTATTTTATCGTTTATTGCTTTCAATATAAAATATGTTTTAGTTTTATCCAAGTCTTCCATGTAGTTTGAAATATACATAAAGAGGTGTCACAAAGGCAAGTAAGGAGGAAAGATCCTGAGAATGCAAGCTCCTCCAGTGAACGCCAGGAGCATGACACAATTAAGGTAATGTCTATTTTGAGTTATTTAGTGCCTGATACTAACTTTGCTAATATAAATCCTGTGAGATTAGGTAGATTTGATCCTACAAAATCATCGTCGCATCTAATTAAAATTAGACTTGAGGACGAAGGATTAGTTCATGAATTAGTGCACAAAGCAAGATATCTCAGAAATAATAATAACTTCTCTAGAATCAATATATCTCTTGATCGCACCCCACGCCAAATTGCTCATTATACAGCTCTCAAAGATGAGAATGATTGCTGAAGGAAATGACAAACTAGCAATAAAGTTTATAAAAGGGATTCCAAAAATTGTTTCGACAAACTAAGTGTGCCCAACAGATCAACATCACCTAAAAATATCTCCTTCCAAAATGTCAGAGGTTTGAACACGAAGATTCAGAGGTTTCACCTGAATGTGACACTTGCTGAGTACGACTCTATTGCTTTGGTGGAGACATGGCTTTCAGATGACGTGAATGATTCCGAGCTTTTCCCCAGTGACTACCATGTTTATCGTAGTGACACAAACTTTGCAGATACTCAAACTACTCGTGGGGGTGGTGTCCTATTCGCTGCCAAATCCAAGCTCAGCACGATGTCCCTTGACTTGAGTGAATTGAATAGTCTGATACCACTGATCGATGTTGTTGGGTGCAAGTGCCTGTTTGAGTACTTTCTGATTCAAGTGTATGTTCTTTATATCCCACCCAAAGTGAATAGCGAGGATCTATTGTTGTTCATGAAGCAACTCGAACAAATAGTGGCCCTCCAACAAAATGTTATCATCATGAATGACTTCAATGTTCCAAGCTTTTCAATTAGTAAATAATAACAAAGCTCAAGTTATTTTGAATTTTCTTGACTTTACAGATATGGCTCAATCTAACTCTATTCTGAACTCCTTCGGGAGACATATAGATTTAGTGATCAGCGATATGCTACTTGAGATTAATAAGGAAACTTTCACTTCAGCTGATGACGATCAATATCACCCTGCTCTCCTTATAAACTTCCAGGTGATTGGAGAAACCTCGCACGCGTTTCCTGTCAATTGTCAAAATAAATTCTACAACTTCAAGAAAGCAAACTTCCAAAAACTTTATCAACACAAATCGACTGGGCCTTCTCAGATCACATAACTGATATAGATGAAATATGCAGTGAGTTTTATGCGATGTTATATAGTATTCCTGATATATATGTCCCCTGGTATAGAAACACAAAGAGAAAATTTCCCTGCTGGTTCACGCAGGACATTATTAACTGTTTGAAATTGAAATCGTGTTATTTATATCGCATTCAAAAAACTGGCAAAGGCAGATTTTATCAAGATTACTCTTGTATCAGAAGTTACATCAAAAACCAAATAAAAGTAGCTTATGATAACTATCAATAGTCTGTTGAATCAAACGTTCGCAATGACCTCAGAAGCTTCTGGAATTTCATTCATCGCAAAAAAGGATCTTCAAGAATACCCATTAGATTATTTATGAAGGACACCATCCTATATGCCCCTCAAGACATAGTAAACGGTTTTGCTGAGTTCTTTCAGTGTTTCCTCCCACCATACAAATCTTGGGTGAAACTCTGATAATATGATAGGAAAGAATATTTTCGTAACACCTTTCACAGAGGAACAAGTAATACTTACACTTAGGAAATTACCCAATAAAATGACTTCTGGATATGATCTCATTCCCAGCTTCCTAGTGAGGGACTGTGCTCAGGTTCTTGCTTATCCACTGTCAAAAATATTCAGCACAATTCTAAGTGAATCTCATTTTCCTGAACGATGGAAACAGTCAAAAATCTGCCCGATTCCTAAATATGGAAACCCAGAGAATATTGAGAACTACAGGCCAATATCTATCCTGTGTAACTTCGTGAAGGCCTTTGAGATATTTATATATGACCACTTAATGCCACAAGTCAAGCCCCTGATCTCTGCAAACCAGCACGGTTTTCTAGCAAAAAATCCACTGTATCGAATCTTTTCAGTATCAAGCAGTTTCTGACAGAAGTAATGGACAAAAAAGGGCAAGTTGACGTTATATACACAGATTTTGCAAAAGCTTTAGACAGAATTAGTCACCCAATCCTACTAGAGAAAATAGCTCAAATGGGTTCAAATCTCTCTCTAACTCAACTTCTACGCTCCTATTTGGACCAGAAAAACAATATTGTTTTTTATGTTTGTTTGAAGGTGAATGACAATGTTTCGTGGTGAATTTAAGCAGTTCTGACTTCCATTGTCTAAAATTCATAAAATGATTTGAAATCCCTGAAATAAACAATACAATTGAAATTTAAAAGAAAATTAATAAGTTTTTTGCTTAATATATTTGCCATTTTTAGCTATTCTTTTGAATTTCAATTGCATTGTTTATTTCAGGGATTTCAAATCATTTTATAAATTTTAGACAATGGAAGTCCGAACTGCTGAAATTTCAAATCATTTTATATAATATTAGACAATGGAAGTCCATACTGATGAAATTCACCACGAAACTATCATTCACCTCCAAACAAACTTTTTATGATGATAATTAAACAATTTTCACAAAATTTTCTATTTCCAGATGCATTTCGCAAGTACCGTAACACCGGTCATTGTCTATAAATCTATGGACAATGCTACGGTGTTAGCGAAACGCGTCTATAAATAAAAAATGTTCGTGAAAATTGTTAAATTATTATCATGGATAAAGTAAATTTGATATTGTTCAACCTATGACAATGAGTATTTCAATTAAGTCTATGAAATCACTGAGTATATTACTAAATTATCTAAATTTTAGTTCGAAATCGAAATATCGAGTGGCGACCCTGAATGTGCGGCCGTTATGTTCACTGTCGTAGATTGTTTCTGTTTTGATTAGTATAGGTTACAGGGTTATAAATTCCTATATATTGTAATTAGATGATTTATTGAATATTTAATTTGAGTATAATATAGATATGGTGTTATAATGTTTCCTAAAATTTTAATTTTCATTCAAGTTTGAATATAGAATGGTGCTGCAAAACAGCTAGAAAGGTGGAGTAAATTTAATAAAAGGGTATTTTGAAAGTTTTGCACAAATTTTCCAAAATGCATCGTCGTGGAGGAAAAAGGATTCGTATGGATGAACCTCCTCCTGAATACGAAAACCCTATGACTCCGCAAGTTGAACATGAAGGTTATGCGAACTATTCTCAATCAAATATATATGGAAATGTTTTCAATGATCAAGGAGGGCAGCCTGCGGACGACTTTGAGTCTCCTCCTACTCCAGGCATGAGAAGAGTTACAAGAAGTAAAGCAAGAGGGTTGAATAACCCACCAGCTCCGATTATCGCTCCTTCCAGCTCTCCAACAAGCACTGGAAACACAGGCAGGGGTAGAGGTAGAGGGAGGCCTCCTGGAAGAAAAAATACAATTGGTGAAATTCTGCACAGTGATAATGATGAGAGTTCTTTATATCACATAATTAAGAATAGTAAGGTTTCATTGACACACATAGTAGATGATTGGATAGAAAGCTACAAAGTGAGATTTCTCAGTAACTCAAAGAAGCTCACCATAGTAATTTCAATTTTTTGTAGATTAATCGCGAAGCTGCATTGATTTCATTAATGCAATTTTTTATCAATGCAGCAGGTTGCAAAGGATGCATTACTCAAGAAATGCAAACTTCCATGGAGCATGCCGCTATTATTCGCAAAATGACTGAAGAATTTGATGAAGAAAGTGGTGAATATCCTTTGATAATGGCAGGCCAAACTTGGAAAAAATTCAGACAGAATTTTTGTGATTTTGTTCAAACATTAGTGAAACAATGCCAGTACACTATTATTTATGATCAATTTTTAATGGATAACGTTATTTCTCTGCTAACAGGATTGTCAGATTCACAGGTGAGAGAATGACTTACAAAATTTGAAATGCCATTTCCAGAAAATGTAAGTATATAAGGTGAAGTAAAAAAGGAAATGCCATTTATTCAGCATTCTTGAGAATTGTTTATGCAAAGAAATTTGTTAATTTTTAAGAGAAACTTTATAATCTGAATACTCAACAGTAAATTCTTGCTGACACAGTTGACCTTAAAAGTTTCTGAATTTCAACTCAGGACTAACTCTTAAGACCAGTAAGACGTCAGTAATGTCCATAAACAGTTACTTCTTTTTCTTCAACTGATATAAGTGAATGGCCTTCAACTACAAATATTTTATGGGGTATTTGAATTCAGTTGATTATTATTGATAGCTGATGGTTTGAGGGCTGACTATAAATCAAATCATTTGAAGGAACAATTCGTTCAAGGCCAGTCTCAACTCCCTATACAAAGGATTTGAAAGCTTGTTAATTTCTATTTCAAAGCAATCAATCATGTATTGAAGTTTACTATACACGATACCTAAACAGATTAAGAGTGATCTTGATCTTTTGGGAAAAATAAAATTTTGTAAAACATTTGTTACAGACTGGGTAAAAATAGTGTATATGATCTATCCTGATTTTTTCAAATTTTTGAATGTATAATATACAGACATTCTGTATTCATTCTGTAACTGTTCTTAATGAGTAAATTATGTATCAACTCAGAATACTTGGGCAACCACTTCTAATACACTAACTTTTGTTTGTGTCTTTGCATGAAGTCTTCAATGGAACTGAAGCCTTTTTACAGAACTGTGAAATTTTGAGTAACAATAAATTATCTATCCTAGAAATTTTAAAGAAAAATTATTCCATTTTTGTTTGTCTTCTTTATTTTGTTTTTTCCTCAGAAATATTAAAAATTTGATCTCGCATTGACCTTTAAAAAGCTACCAGAATATTGTATAAAACAATATGAACAAAAAAATATAATTGAAAAATCTCAATTCAAGACACAAAATAGAACTCAGTCGAAGGAGCCATCTAGATACTCCTGTACACGGTGTACACTATAAAAAAATTTTCATCTAAATATCTCTTAGTAACTGTACACCCTCATATAAACTCAAAACCTTAAGTTTCAAGTAAATCATTGAGTTATTTTTATCCATAGAAATTCGTCTGTTCTCCTTCGAAAGCTAAGACATTGTCATGTTTAAGAGATATCATTGCTAGCCATTCAAAAATCAATAAAATCTTCCAATATTTCACATACACAGATGTATTGTACCATTTGTATTTTTTTTTAAATTGGTAATACTGCTAATACTTTCTTTCAGACACGATCAATCTTCTTTTTTGTAGAAGATTATGTATTCAAGATGATGTTTTCATTAATGTTTCTAAATTTTCAACAAGATCTTGTAATGTCAGCAAAATAACGTTTCCTCAAAATTTCATGATAAATTCATCAAAAAAATGTAATCGACCTTTTCCAGGACTGTTCATCTTCCAGAATCTGAAAAAACGTGAATAGGTCGTCGTCGAATGGGACTTATAGTACCAAATGTTTTGTCTGCTACTTCGGCAGACATCTTCAGTAGTATAGCGTTGACTGCGAGGACGAAGATAGTATCTCAGAGTCAAGCATGTACCACTGAAAATGTCTGCCCGATAGCAGACGAAATGTTTGGTATTATATGTTTTTATTATGTTATGTTCTTATATTGTTCATGTTAGGATCAATAAAATATTAATGAATCACTGATTATATTAAAATATGTACTGAAGTGCACAGTAAATTCTGTCAATTATTGAAAATAGATTTGATTTCAGTTGCCCATCATAATTTGGACAAATTTTGAATTATAATTCTGCAAAGAAGAAAATACTTTTCGAAAGATTCAGAAAAAAGTTAGTTGAAACATCACTCTGGTATTTTAGGTTCGAGCTTTTCGTCATACTGCTACTTTTGGTGCAATGAAACTGATGACGGCTTTGGTAGATGTTGCTTTGACTGTCTCTGTCAATTTAGACAATACCCAGCGTCAATATGAAGCTGAACGTCAAAAAACACGTGAGAAAAGAGCAAGCGATCGTCTAGAAGCACTCTTAGGTAAAAGGCAGGAGCTCGAAGAGAACATGGATGAGATTAAAAATATGCTCACTTATATGTTCAAATCTGTTTTTGTACATAGGTATCGAGATACTTTGCCTGAAATACGAGCAATTGCAATGACGGAAATTGGTGTTTGGATGCTGAAATTTCATGCAAATTTCCTGGATGATTCTTATCTGAAATATATTGGTTGGACTCTCCATGATAAGGTAGCTAATTAATTATGTTTTCCTATAGACGTTAAAATGAGCATGTCATGAAGATTTTATATAAATATGAAGATTCTTGATATACCTATTGTAGATAGAAAGGTATAGAGAGCTTACATGAATGAATAAACATTAGAACATTATGCATTAGATTTTCATATATACAGTATAATACAGGGGTGCGCAAAAGTCCGGAATAAAATTAATATCTTTTCAACCAGTACTTTAGTAAAAAAACGCTGAAACACGTCAGTTGATTTCACGTTGTACGCATTTTTTGGCAATAAAATGAAATCTTTTTTTTCAACCCCTTAGCTGCAACCCTCCCCAACTTTTTTTTTTCAAATGCAAACCTATGTCGTGTATAGACTCATTGAAAAGCCCGTAAAAAA